>JAECUM010011088.1:0-38831 GCA_016617855.1 Megalonaias nervosa | reverse complement strand
TTGTGCATAACTAACAGCTTGTGTATTAACGACATTTATTGGTAGATAATTTGTTTCTAAATCTAGTACTCGTTGATTTGACATAAACATGTTTCCTGTCATTGTGTCGCCGGATTTTTTCAGGTAACCTGATAAATCAACCTTACCGTCTGTTATTGTTGTACTTACAGCGGATGAATCTCCTACTAATGTTCCAAATTTTGTATAATAGCTCATTATTTATTTATCGTCTGACAATTTTTTTTATATAACATAAAATTGTATAACAATAATGGCAAAATCGTCGATATTAAACTTTGATACAGAGCAGTTGGTGAAACATAAACATGAAAACGAACTTCCAGATTGTCATTATCTTATTGTTGGAAGAACTGGATCTGGGAAAACAAACTTGCTTATGAATTTACTTCTCGGAGATATTTTAACTACGATCGCGTTTATATTTACACAATTAATCCACAACAGGATAAGTACGAGCTACTTAATAATTATAATGACAAACTTCGTGATGATCTTGAGGCTGGTGAAGATTTTTTTTTATTATCAAACAACCAGAAGAACTTGTTCCAGTTAATCAACTTGATTCGTCCGAACATAAGATAGTTGTTTTTGATGATATTCCGCTAAACAATGAAGAAATGAATAAAATAAGATCATATTTTTCATTATCACGTAATAAAAAATGTAATTCTATTTATCTCGCTCAGGGTTTTTATAATGTTGACATATTTATTAGGCGAAATACTGGTTGTTTTATATTATTTCCTGGACTGGACAATGTTGACGTTAGAAATATCGCAAACGAACAATGTGGTGATGTAACAAAAGATAAATTTATTGAACTATATCATCAAGCAACGGCAAATAAATATGACTTTTTTTTATTTGATAAATTAACAAATGATACGAGTAAAATGTTTCGATGTTGTATTGAAAAATACCTATAGTAGTTTTTATAGAAATAGTATATAATTAATGAAAAGACAAGCAAAGTACAGAAAACATATAGAAAATCTAAAAAAACTTGTTAAATCTAAAGCTGAACTTAGGCAGATGATCCAACAAGCACGACGTGGTCAAGTGGTTGCAGCAGAAACAACAGCCGCCGCTCTCAAACCAGTTACTGAAGCTTTACTTGGAAAACAACCTGAAACTAAACCATTATCAGAAGAAGAAGTTAAAAAAATACAAGAAAATGGTTTACTTGGATTAATTAAAGAACAACAAGAAGCGGCTGTTGGAAGAATTACTGAAAGATCTGAAGAAGAAAAAAGATTAGCCGAGGAACTTGCAGCAAATATAGCTAATCCTGTTGCAAGACAAGCTGAAATAGATCGGCTGATAAATAATCCAATAGAGCTTCAACAAAGATTAGCAGAAGCAGCAGTAGTTAGACTAATTGAAAGAAAGTTAGAAGAAGAAGAACTTAGAAGAGAGAGGGAAATTACAGAAGAAAAAAGAAGATTTGAATATGATTTAGCAAATATAGATAGCGAAATAAGAGATGATGAATATAAAGATTTTAATAAAAAATATAGTGAATTTAGTGCTGTGAGAATACATAATGTTGGAAAAGATGATTTTAAAGCCGACGAAAAAATTGCAAAATTAAAAGAAATAAAAAAGAGGGTGATGAGCATTTCAGCAAAGTAATTTTAGAAAATAGAAATTACTATAAGAGCATTAAATTATATCGACATGGAATTATTGCTGATCTTGATATTAAGGCTATTAATAATATAAGAAACAAACAATACTATAGTGGTAGTCACTTCAGTAGCTTAATTATTGAAGCAAAATTATTGGATGAAAGACCAGAAGAATCAGCACATACACTACAAGCTCCTATAATGACTGAAGAAGATTTACAAATATCAGAACAAGAATATAAAAGATATCGTGATGAATACAAAGACAAGGCAAAAGAAGAAATAACATCAAAAGAATATTTTAATTTTATGAAAAAATATAATATTTCTGACGTTGATAATATTTATAATTGGGAAAAAGATAAATACGATAATCTCATTAAAAAATTGGAAGATATTATGAAAGAAGATGCTGGAGCTTATAAAGAAATTAGTACAGCTAAAGTAAAAGATGTTGAAGAACTTTTTGAAAAAGCTAGAAATAATCCTATTGCTACTGTTTTTAAAACTACTGCAAAAAAAATTAGAGATAAAAAATATTTTGATAAAGGATACAATTTTACAAGTTTATTTAAATATTATGATAATGATCGCTTAAAAAAAAAATTTAGAAGAAGAAAGAAAGAAAACAGGAACAGGGGTTAGAATATTTTCATCACTTACTGAAATGATTGGCAGATTGATGCTATTGATATTATCATAAGAAGCTGGAAATGTTGGTGCTGAAATTGACAATGAAATTATTGACATAACTGATAATTTGAGATTGGAAAATTTATTAACATCTGACGAATACGAAACTTTACATCGCGACTTAATCGCGGCGATTTAATTTTATAAAAATATGATAATAAATGTCAGCAACATTATTACTAGACTCTAGCCAATCTGGTAAAGATAGCGCAAATTTTTCAGTAAAGTATATTCCGCCAATAGAACTAGATCGTGAAAAACAATATGAAATTGGACTAATTTCCTGCACTTGTTGGAATTCTATGGCTAATGTAAAAACTGGAATAAATGATGATTTTGAATTTATTTACACTAATCGAGGTCCTCCACTATTTTTCGCACGGAAATTAATTAAAATTCCACAAGGAGTCTACAACATAACAGATCTAAATAAAACAATAAAAGAACTAATAACAAAAAATGAAGGTGTAGCTGATAGTTTTGAGCTTACACCAAATTATAATACGTTACGAGCTAGAATAACAAATAAAACCTGGTATAACAGTAGGTTTTACCAATCCAAAAAGTATCGCACCACTAATAGGATTTCTTCATAAAAGTTATGCTGCTCCTCCTAATGAAACCAGAACGTATGACGGTGAACTGCCAGTAAATATAACTGATGTAAACGCAATATTAATAAATTGCTCTATTGCATCTGGATCTTATTCAGCTAAAGGTAGTAAAGGACAAGCAATATACAGTTTTTCACCAGACGTTCCATCAGGTTCTCTTATGCAAATTAGTCCACGTCAAGTTATTTATTATCCGTTAAACGTTGAAAATCAAATAACAGAAGTAAATATGCAATTGACAGATCAGTCTGGACGACAACTAGATTTTAACAATGAACTTGTTACTTATTATTTACACTTACGTGAACAATAGTAAACGTATTTTATAAGAAAAGCTAAAAGATTTGGTAATAAAATTATACAACCTCAGATATAATGAAACAGAAAAAAGTTTATCAAAGAAAAATAGTAGGAGGATTTTTGGGAAATATATTTGCTAAAATTATAGAAAATGTTCCAGGAATAGCTCATAAAGTTGCACCAATTGCACTTGACGCATCAAAAGCTTTTGCAACTGGAGCTGCATCTGCTGCTGGAACTGCTGTTGGACAAAAAATAGCTTATAAAATAAAAAGCGGTGTACCGACAATAAAACAAGCTATTTCAGAAATCGCACCAACAAAAGAAACCCAACGCGCAATGATAACAACAAAAAAAAAACTTTTATCACCGAAAGGAGAACAAATTATAAAAAAATTAATATCTAAAGCAACAACACCACAATAATTTTGTATAACCTAATAAATAAAAAAATGTCTGTTAAAAATTATCTCAATTTAGAAGAAATTTATGACGAAGACGACACGGTAACAGAATTTGAATATATTGAATATCTCGATGAAAATTCTAACGAACCTAATAAGGCTGGCGTTAGAACATTTAATACTAGAGACGATGACGTATTTCTGCTTCCTCATAAAGCAATGTTAGAAGTTCGTGGCCAGATTATGACAGTAGCTGTTCCACCTGCCGCAATTGCAACTAACGTAGAAGTAGCTCTTATAAATGATGGTTGGTGTTTATTTAAAAGTGCTAGATATCAGCTGGCCAATCAAACTGTTGAAGATATTTCAAGTCACTTACAAGTTGCAAGTACAATCTTAAATACTATTTCGTTTTCCGATGATTACTCCAAATCAACTGCAACTAATATGATGTGGTTTAGACACCGGAAGTGGTGCAATAATTCCTGCGTCAGATGAACTTATTTCAAAAGGTGTTTTAATACACGGAGGTGATGCTGCTGTAGATGTTGTAATTGTAGAAGTTTTCTTATTTTTAATGCAGACGCGCTAGGTATAGCCGCACCAGCTGCAGCTGCTAACGCAGACGCTACAAGAGTCTCACTGCAGCTTGTAATAATCTGGGTATAGCACCACCAGGTACAGCTGCGACAGGCGTTGAAATGTTAGATTTAGTTATTAACACAATTGGATTTCGAAATAGACGTTACAATGAAGGTCATGCTAAGAGAAAGGCACTTGCAGCAGAATCACGTCAAATTACAATGATGTTACCATTAAGTACAATATTTGGCTTTTACAGGGACTACAATAAAGTATTTCGTGGAGTTAAACATACACTTATTTTATATCGATCAGAACAAAATGATTGTTTATTTCGACTTGGCGGGGCTGATGTACAGTTTATCATAAACTTGCGCTGTGGATGCCACGAATAACACCTACAGTTTCGAAATCGCTCGAATTAGATGTTCTTAAAAACCGCATAATGAAGATTTATTTTCAGCAACATAAAATATATCAAACAGCAGTTCCAAATACCACCGACTACACATGGCGAGTCACAACGACGTCAACTGAACAAAAGCCACGGCAATTATTTGTTGTATTTCAACAGCAAGCACGACGTGGTAACCAACAACAAAATAATGCAATATTTGATAATGCTGATGTTAGACGAATATATGCTAGAATAAATTCAAAGCAATATCCAGAGCGAGCAATAGAATGTAATTTTGCAGATGACGCTAATAAAAATATTACTCGACTTTACATGTACCTGCTCGACGCATTGCAAAAATATCAAGATGTTGGAGACGGATCTCAGATATCAGTAGAGGAATTTCGTACACTTTATCCGATATTTTATTTTGATGTTAGTAAACAAAATGAAAGAGATGTAATTTCAAGTGCTGATATTGAAATTACTTGGACATTAGAAGCAGTTCCAGCAGCGCAGTTGTATGTATATGCGTTAGTGATCAGCGACAGAACTATAACGATTGACTTTATCGAAGGTAAAATGTCGGTACAAGTTTAATCTGTAACTTTAATATAAGATGACAAAATATATTGTAAAAGAAATATATTTGACAGATGGTCAAGTTAAAAAATTAGGAGCTGCTGTTGCAAAGAAGAGGCAGGTTTCATTAAAGGTCAACCCTAACGCAGATGTTTTAGGTACTTTAACAAAATTAATGTTAACCAAAAAACAAGTAAATAAATATAACAGAGGCAAACCTTTTGTTTTAAATTTAAGTGCTGCACAAATAACTGCAATGTCAAAACAAGGCGGTTTCTTCGGTCCGGCACTATCTGTAATGGCCAGAACATTAATACCTAAAATTTTGCCAGTGTTAGGTACATTAGGATTAGCAGCAGCGTCTGGAGCAGTATCTGGCGCACCGAGAAAGGCAGTTGAAGGTCATGGAATAAAGAAAATTTTTGTCTAAAGATAAATATAATGCCCAAACGAAAAACAGCAAAAAGAAAGACAACGACGAAAAAAAAAAAGACACGACCGAAGCGAAAAGGTGGATTTATTCCAATAGCTCCATTACTAACAGGATTAGCGGGAAGTCTATTGCCAAATCTGTTAGGACGAGGACTAATGTTACAAGGAACAAAGAGATGAAGTCGGCCGCGTTCAGTAGTTTTGATATACTTGACAAACTAAAAAAAAATAAAAAATTTCCGTGGAGTTTATTCTAAAGATGAACTTGTAACGCTAGAAACGCCAGGTTCGTGCGTTATAAATATACAAGATTTTAATGACGGATCTGGCACACATTGGGTAGCTGTTTGTGATAACAATTATTTTGACTCGTTCGGAATTCCACCAAGTGAGGCAATAAAAAAATATATGAGTAGAATTCAAGAGACAAAGTCTCTTGCGAAAATAATAAATTATTCGTCTAATCAAATTCAACCAGTTGGAACTTCTGCTTGTGGATACTATTGTGTAATGTTCATTAAACAGATGACCATAAATCCAGATTTTTTAAAGTTTATTTTGCAATTTGACAAACAACCTTCTCACGCTAATGATGAGATTGCAATTAATTTTATCTAAACTCACTGATATATAATGTCAACATATTGTCTTAAGTGTAAAACTAAAACAGAAAATAAAGATGAAAAAACAGGAAAAACAAAAAATAATAGAATAATGCTGAAAAGTATTTGTGCAATCTGTGGAAAAAGAAAAAGTATGTTTTTGCCAACAACAAAGTTGTCCGGAGCGGGTTGTCCAGAGATTATTTTAGTAGATGATTAATAAATAATGACATGCGAGTGCGACTGTGATAGAGATTTATGTCTGGAGCAAAATAAAATTGTTACATATTGTCAGAAATGCAACAACAGAGAAATAATTGGTTTTGGTATAGATATACATAAATTAATTGGCAAATTGCCGAAACCAAAAGGCGGTTGGACATTGCCAGGCCATAAATATACTGGACCTTATAATCCTCTTGATAAACAACTTGACGAAAACGATAATCCGCTGCCAGGACAAGAGCCTTACAATCAAGTTGATGCATTAGCGATGCGCCATGATATCTGCTACAGAGATATTGAACGTCTAGACAACGAACAAAATAAACACAGCTGCGATAAAGTAATGATAGACGAACTTCGTGATATGAAACATGTAAATATGCGAGAACGTGTTGACCGAAGGCTGGTTCAGGGTTTTATTGGAGCAAAATATAAATTAGGTCTCGGAAAAAAAGAATTATATGATGATCTTGTCTCAGAGCTACATAAACCTAAAAAAAAAAAAAAAGTTTGCGCAACGTAAAGTTGTCGCAAATGCCGTTGATGATATCTGGGCGATAGATTTAGTTGATGTCTCAAATCTAGCTCAATTTAATGATAACAAGAGATATCTTTTTAATGTTGTAGATGTTTTTAGTAAATACTCGTTTATTATACCGGTTTCGGATAAAACAGGGACATCGATGACTGATGCATTAAAACAAATTATTGTTAACACAGAAAGAAAACCAAATAGAATCTGGACTGATCATGGAGCAGAATTTTTTAATAAAAAATGTGAACAATTTTTAGAGCAAAATAACATCAAAAAATATGTTACAGGAAATGAGGGAAAAAGCGTCATCGTTGAAAGATTTAATCGCACGCTCAACGAAAAAATTCACAAATATTTAACAGCTAAAAATATGAGTAAATATATTGACAATTTACAAAAATTGTTGACGAGTATAATAACACGAAACACAGATCCCTAAAAATGTCGCCAAACGACGCGATTGCAAATCCAATATTAGCAAACGAAAATATGTACCGCAGGCATAAATTTAAAGTTGGTGATAAAGTTAGAATTTCTTTGACGAAAAAAACATTTGAGAAAGGTTATACTCATAACTGGAGCGAAGAAGTATTTGTTGTTGATAAAGTACTTTTAACAATACCAGTTACATACTCGTTGAAAGAATTATTAGATGAACCTATAACTGGCAGTTTTTACGAGCCAGAACTTCAGAAAACAGAACAAGATGTATTTGTTATTGAAAAAGTTATTAAAAAGCGCGGCAACAAAAGTTTAGTCAAATGGCGTGGATATAGCGATAAATTTAATAGCTGGGTACCCACTAAGTCGATATCGATTGAATAATATTATTATAAATTTCTTCGTATTTTATTAATACTGATTTACATTTTACTGGTTTACACAGAGAAATTAAATGTAATTTTCTTGCATCATCGACTGGCATTAAATTAAATATTTTCACAAAAATAAAATAGTATTTTATATTACTTTGTTGTCCAGTTATTTTTACGTTTAAAAAAGGTTTTATAAGTTGCCAAAATATTTGATGCTCTGTGATAGTAAAATTAAATTTTATTATTTTTTTTAGCAATATGGTACTTAACATCATATCGCCCTGTTGTTGGTCTGCTTAATTTTTTTTTACTAACAACAACATCATCTTCTTCGTCGTCGTCATAGTTATGCAAAATATCATTTTCAGTATAACCAGCAAATCTATCATTAGAAATATTTTCTAATGTAAAATTTGAAACTGAAACAAAATCTCCCGAATATAGTTCAGCCAGTCTCTCAGTTAAGTTCACTATTATAATAATCTTTTATCTAATTAATAAATAATAAGAATGTTTGGAGAAATAAAATATCATGAAAGAGTTAATATATTAAATCAAAGAATTAGCTGAGGCAATTCGAAATTGTTTGTTGGGAAACAGTTTTTATTTTGTTGATGTTATTATAACATTAGGCGAATCTGACAAATTTTTATTAACAGTAGCAGAAAAAATGAAACTTGATACAAATAAAATAATAACATTACGATTTAATCGCGACGATATTATGGAATTTAGTCATTGTCTTACTCGAAATGATCTATAACATATCATTAGTTATCGTATTTAAAATTAAATCTATCAAATGTCAACATTGACGTTGTTGATTTTCTTTTACCATCAGCTACTTCTTTTATTCTAGCTGTATTAATTTTATGATATTTCCTAGCAGCTGTCATTGATTTAAATTTTATTTCTTCACAAGTTTCAAGATTTATTGAAATTATTTGTCTAGTTGGATTTTTAAAATTATTCCCACCACCAATTCCTCTTCTAGTATTTTCTTTTGGCGTAACCAAATCTAAATTTTCCAAACGATTATCGGTTTTAATTTTGTCAATATGATCGATAACCAAATTATCTAAAATAGCGCCATTAAAAGTTTTAAACACAAAACGATGGGTTTTATAATGAACAAAATCAGTTTTGATTCCTCTAACTTTTATAAGTAAATATCCATCTCTATCCAA
The DNA here is from genome assembly GCA_016617855.1 of Megalonaias nervosa. Taxonomy (NCBI): domain Eukaryota; kingdom Metazoa; phylum Mollusca; class Bivalvia; order Unionida; family Unionidae; genus Megalonaias; species Megalonaias nervosa. The sequence goes on along the minus strand of JAECUM010011088.1, from coordinate 29,814 downwards.
ATTTCCAACAACTTTTTTTGTTCTTTTATGTCGAATAATTCCTCTGTCATTTGTCTCATATAGATCAAATACTGGATGAAGTTGAAATTCATTTTGTAATGATAAATTTTCAATATTATCATCAGCAACTGCGCTATTTACTCGATAAACTCGTTGTCCTTCTGGAATATCGTCGCAAAACAAAGTATAAATAAAATCTTTTCTAAACATTTCAATTCTTTCTGTATCATCGCCTTTTACTGAAATTAATACACCAGCTGGTGTTGGTGTGCCAACAGAGTTTTTAGATTCTATATTAATAACAGAACCTAACATATTTGCTGCATATAAATTGTACTTTGGGTGTACATGATAAAATTCTTGCTCTTCCGCCGTCAATCTCAGATATCTCAAAATTTCTGTCATTATACTATAAGGATTTCATATCTCTAATTTAAAAAAAAATTCAATTAAATATAAAACATTACTATATATATAATGTTAAAATTGCGAGATATTGCTAAAAAGAACATTATCAAATCTGAAAAAATTGCTACAGCATTTTCCGGTTACGATAATAGTTACAAACTTGATGATCAAAATATTTTAGCAAATTTTAACTCCACAAATTTATTTCATCTTTTACAACCTGTTATATCAAAAGAACTTGCGGCTCATAAAAGTATCAAACTTATAGTCCAATATCATACGATTTTATCAAAGTTACATGCAGTTGAGGATGTACTTGATGTAATTTTTGAAAGAAAAAGTTTTGACAGCGAAATTTCGGAACCATATTTAACGGCTAAATCGAGAAAAATATTAACTGGAACAAAAATTGCCATGGTCGCCGATGAAATACATCAAGAAAGAAACAAAAAATTAGAAGAATTTACTGCATCAGGATCGGGTTGGAAATTTGAAATGATAAAAGAAGTTTTATTTCACACAGTAAAATATAACGTGCTTCGCGGTAGTTTGTACGTCGATCTCCCTCAAAAAATTAAAAACAAAAAACGCTGTATAAATGTCAAAAACAATGATAACAAATGTTTTCAATGGTCTATTCTTTCTGCGATGTTTCCAGAAGAAAAAAATGCTGATCGCGTTAACAAGTATTTTCCGTACAAAGACGAACTAAATTTTAATAGCATTGACTTTCCAGTAGCGGAAAATCATATACCAAAGTTTGAAAAACAAAACAGCATCTCAGTAACTGTTTTCGGACTAGATGAGAAAGAAAATGTTTACCCGAGACATATCTCAGAAAATGCTACAGAAGATACAATAAATTTATTATTTTATCAGGGACATTATTGTTGGATAAAAAACTTCAACGGCTTAGTTGGCAGACAGTATAGTAAAAATAAAATTAAAAATATTTCTGTTATAAATGTCTACAAGGTTTTTCTAGCGATGGAATATTACAAGATCATCTCAAATACTGTGTCAACGTTCAAAAAAATAACTATGCCTAAAGATAAAGAAAAAATATTAAAATTTAAAAATTATGATCATAAACTAAATATTCCTTTTGTTATTTACGCTGATTTCAAGTGTATACTCGTTCCTGTGGTTGAAGCAGAAAATAATCCGAATAAATCAAGTACTAGAAAAATACAAGAACATATTCCTTGCGGAGTAGCTTATAAAGTAGTTTGTTGCGCGAACGATAAATTTTCAACTCCGATAAAGTTATATAGAGGTGAAAATCCAGCTGTATGGTTATTAAAAAATTTAATAGACGAAGTTAATAAAATTTCTAACAGATTACTTAAAACAGCTCCGATGAAAATAACGTCTAAACAACAACTCGATTTCGATGAAGCAGTTGATTGTCATATTTGTGAAAAGTTACTGGTAGACTCTAACGGAGTCCGTGATAAGGTGCGAGATCATTGTCATTTGACCGGCAGCTCATAACAGTTGTAATTTAAAATTTCATGCTCCAGATTTTATTCCCGTAGTTTTACATAACTTTCGTGGCTATGACAGTCATATCATTGTAGAAGGTTTTGGTGATAAAACTATTAAAGCTAAACTAAGATTAAATAATACAATAAAATGTATTCCAAATAATTTTGAAAAGTATATGTCAATGACGCTCGGTAAATTACGTTTCATTGACAGTCTGCAATTTATGGCAGCATCATTAGAGGAGCTTGTAAAAGGTTGCAGTAGTTTCGCTAACCTAAAAAGTTGCTTCGGTGAAAACTATATCGATCTGACAAAAAAAGATATCTTTCCGTACGAGTATCTCGATGATTGGAGCAGATTTAATGAAACTTCTCTTCCTGATAAAGATAAATTTTACTCACAACTCAAAAATGAAAATATCACAGATGACGAGTACAAATATGCACAAGATATTTGGAATAAATTTAGTTGTAAAACATTTGGTGATTATCACGATCTATATTTGAAAACAAATGTATTATTGCTAGAAGATGTTTTTGAAAGTTTTCGTCAAGTTAGTCACAACAATTATGGATTAGATCCCTGTTGGTATTATTCCTCACCTGGATTGTCATGGGACGCTGTTAAAAACGAGTAAGATAGAATTTGATCTTTTGACAGATGTTAATATGTTTAATTCTATTGAAAAAGGTATCAGAGGCTGAATTAGCGTTATAACAAAAAAATATGCAGCTGCTAATAATAAATATCTAAAAAATTATGATAAAAGTCTAACATCTAACTATATTATTTATCTGTACACTAATAATTTGTATGGTTATGCGATGTCGGAACCAATGCCGTATAGTGGATTTCATTGGATAACTCCAGATCAATTTCTTAGAGAAACTGAAAAAGATTTACCTAGAAAAATTAATAATGATTATTCAGATATTTCATGTTTTGTTGAAGTTAATCTAGATTATCGTTACACGATCTATATAACGATTATCCGTTTTGCGCAGAATCAATGATGATTGATTATAGTTTATTATCACCTGAACAACGAGCAGCGACAACAGCAAAAAATTCGATTGTTAATAAGTTAGTTCCAAATTTGTTAAATAAAAGAAATTACGTTATGCATTACAAAAATTTAAAACAACCAGTAGATGCTGGACTAATTCTGAGAAAAGTACATCGCGTGCTAAAGTTTTGTCAGTCGAGGTGGAAGGCAGATTACATTGACATAAATACGAAACGTCGTGCTGTGGCTAAAACCGAATTTGAGAAAACCTTTTTCAAGTTAATGAACAACTCGGTGTTCGGTAAGACGATGGAAAATATTCGAAAGCGAGTCAATATTGAAATTGTTAATGACATAAATCGCAGAAATAAATTAGTTAATGATGATGGTTTTGTTAATTTAAAAATATTGAATGAAAATCTTGTTGCAATACAACGACGAAAGACAAATTTAAAGTTAAATAAACCGATTTATGTTGGTGCAGCTGTACTTGATATATCGAAGTGGGTGATGTACGATTTTAACTATAATTTTATAAAAAAGCAATGGCCAGATTCGGAGTTGCTATTTACTGATACAGACTCGCTAGTTTATAACATAAAATGTGAAAATGTCTATCAGGATATTTACGATAATAAAGATTTGTTCGATTTATCTGATTATCCAGAATATAGTGGATTTCAAGATAATTCGAATAACAAAATTATTGGAAAAATGAAAGATGAATTTATGTTTATGCCAGTTGGGGAATTTGTCGGACTAAAGAGTAACATGTATGCTGTCATATTAGATGACAATAAACTTACAAGAAAAGCAAAAGGTATTCCTCGAGGGTATGTGAAAAAGATGATGAATTTTGACGATTTTAAAGCAGCGCTAAACAATAATGTCAGTTTTATCAAAACAAATGTTATCAAAACAAATTGTCACAAACTTGAAACGGATACATTATAAAACGGGGACTAAGTAATTTTGATGAGAAAAGGTATTGCAGGGACGGAATTAATACACTAGCACTTGGACATTATGCAAGTAATTTTGTCTAAACATCAGAAATAATGCTCGAAAATTTAATATTAGTCGATGGAGTTAATAGCAAAATCAAAAAGACAATGGTTAATAACCTGCAATTATCATTTGAGTTTAACGATGAAATTTCAGGTATTTGTTTTAGTAAATTTTACAGAATCAAACTCTTCCTTATCAAATCAGACGATAGCAAATATTTTAATTATCTCGAAAGTTTGCGAGACGAGCTTGCACTAAAATATGACAATTTTCATGATCCGATCAGCCAGCAACAGTATACAAAAATTAATATAGACTTAGACCGGTCGAAGGTTTTTGTAAAAGGTAGTATGTATGTTCTCAATAAGATAGCAATGAAAGAACTATTTGAATGTCGTTGAAAAGTAACCGGTAGAATTAAATTTTATTTGTACAATTTTGAAAATAAATTATACTTAAGATCGAATGTTGATGTTCTAGTGATAGGCGATGAAATTCTTTAAACAATTAGATATAACTGTCTTTCTTCCTTGTATTTTTGTTTACGAGATAAGTTTCATCATTTTTTTTACGATAAAATGTTTGATCTATGGAAACCGATAAAAGTGTCTCAATCCCCCATTCATATACTACTTCCCATTCTGTGAAAATATATAGAAAAATGTTTTCAAAATCGTGTACGAGTAAATGATAAAATGCTTTGGTTTTCTGTGATATATGATGAAAAATAAATTGCACTCTATTCGTTTGATATCCGATCATGTGAATAGTCTTTGATGAGCATAGATACTAAGAAAGCTTTGTATTCCTTACACAACTAATATATTTGTCTCTTTGCCAGTGCAATAGTCTTGCTAGATAGCTGTGAATAAAAATCAATACAGAGCGTTTTGTAAAGATGGTAATGCATAATATTTCTATAAATTGTAGAGATTTGGTTTTCCTTGGAGATTAAATGCATAAAATGATTACAAAGGAAAATTCTGATGCCGTCATAGGCCCACACGGAATTTCCATAATAACTAGATCATGTAATCATTTTGAAACTTTGTAAGATTAAAAATAGGGAATTTCCAATGGATTTTTTAGAACATAACGCCGAAATCAGGTCAAAGATATGTAATTTGCAATGGATTTTCCTAAAATAACGCCGAAATCAGGTTAAAGATATGTAATTTTCAATGGATTTTCCTAAAATAACGCCTACTCCAGAATGTTATGGAATCAAGGTTAAAGATAGGTAATTTCCAATATATTTTTCCAGAATAACGATATAAAAGGTAGTTAGAATTTTCTTCGTGGCCATTTTCTGCTAGAGGATATTTAGTGAAAATATTTTTTCTAACATATTTTTGACAAAATGTTACTATAGATTGAAGCTGAATTAAATCTTTTAAAAAATCTGTTTGTTAAATCAAATCCGACGCTACAAATTGGCTCTTTGTAATAGGACATTTTATATAATATTTTATTGTGCTTTGTAAGTTATGATATCCTGCATTAACATATGCTTTGTAGGTTATGATATCCTGCATTAACATGTGCTTGGGAGGTGGGTGGGTGTTTTGAGACAGCATCCTGTTTTTTTTGAGGGAGAGGGGGTCTCTGGGTTGGTAAAAAAATGTCAGAATATATTTATTTTAGAGGGGGGTGGGTGTTTTGAGACAGCATCCTCTTTGGGTTTCAAAATTTCATCATTTTCTGAGAAAAAAATTTGGAGGAGGGTGGTTTTTTGAGGGAGAGGGGGTCTCTGAGGTGATGAAAAAATGTCAGAATATATTTATTTTAAAGGGGGTGGGGTTTTCTGAGCTCAAACCCTCTTTGATTTTAAAACCTCAAATACCTATACTACTGAATAATCTCATTGATATATGACTGTTTATATCTTAACCTCGTTGCAGAGTCGACTTCGGATTGTTTTTTTAATCTGTACATTTCAGTAATACGTGCCCATCATAATTTAAATACAGCATCAACAAGTGTTGCCCATTCATATCTTCGTCTTGCTTGGGAGTAAGGGCAAGGTCACTTTATAATGTTGTAATTTTAATTGCAGTTATATATTTGGTAACAAGTGATGTTTGCCATATTTAAACTGATGTATCAGAGCAATTTTAGCATAAATCTAGTGCACTGTTGATAGCTGTATCAAACCGTGTTGCAATTGTGTAGTGTTAGAACAACACATTCATGGCACAGAGCATCTAGGACATGTCCTCAGTTATTAATAATATGGTTGCATGAGTAGGGGGAGGACGGTTCAAGAAGTCCAGGACTTGTTCTCTAGGTTTTGTTGTGGGTCATGTGCGTGCTTACTTTCTGGTATTCACCGTTTAGGCCTTATAGACGGAAAGCATATGGGACACTGAACTGTCACACTTTGAATAGCTGTATAGGCCAATTAGTTTAGAGCGTCTTCTACAAAATTAAGAACAAGCGTGCCATCTTGTATAGTCGTGTCTACCAATTACATTTGTGATAGGTAGGGACTGTACAAATAAAAATGTCACTGCCTATTAACGGTTGCCGTATACTATCAGTTAATTTGTTTCTCCATCCACGAGCAGCTTTCAGATTAGAACTTTTCCTCACACAGCCTTGATCTAATGGTAGACACAACTTTTGTGTTCTAAATAGCATGATTACATCAATAATATTTACATTACTTGGAATGCGATTTACTTCTACTGTATGTACGAGGAGGGGGTAACATTTCGCTGCTTTTGCTGTTGCTCTGGGATTTTATGCAAAAGAGTGGGACAGTGATCTTTCTATGACTCAGAGGAGATAAGAGTAGCACAGTGATATTCCCCTGATTCAAATAAGACTTTGGGATAGTGACATTTCAATGGTTCACATAAAGAACTGGGAAAAGTGATGTTTCCATGGGTCACGGAAAAGGATGGGAAAGTGATATTACCATGGTTCACATAAAGAATTGGGAATGTGCCATGTCCATGGTTACAGAAAAGACGAATTAACTTTTCACCTTTCCACAAATAAACAGAGAACAACAAAAAAAAATCTAAAAAGAAGCAGGAACCTCTGAAATATCTGATATTAAGGTTAAGATATAAAGGTTTCGACCACAGGGAGGTGAAAGATGGTGACACATCCTTCCAGCCGTGATGCATTCCCACCGCTTTGTGATTCATGGTAAATTCAGTATCTGTCAGATACAAACGAAATTAAAAAAGATAAATTCTCCTTTTTAGACACGTCGGGCAAAAATAATCCTCGTTAAAAGCTTGTCAGCCGAAGGGGGGTAAAACAAGCCGAACAATCGGCGATCGATCACGTTAACTTCAATGTACGTTTTATCAATCTTTGCCACAGTGGCAAGTAACAATTCAAAATTTTGGAGGTTGTGAAAAACAATCCGTTAATAGTAGGAATTGTGACCCAAAGTACTACTCTCGGTGAACCTGTACCGCAGTGATTTTTTTTAGGAGTTAAAGGCTAAGACATCATCGCTTAGATTCCTACAACTTTATGTAGACCCAGAAAAAGTAGTTACTGAACTTCGAACAGAATTTAATTAAACTATATTTTATTAAAAGCAGAACCGGCCCAATCAAAATCTGATTCAAATTATTTTGTATTTTTATATATTAATAATGATCCACAAATTAAAACTACGTACCATCAATGCAGTCAAATTAATACTGCATATATGTTCAAAGGCTAATTTGCATTTTGCGATTACCATTTTCCGTCCATTTTTTTATGTAAGGTTCCACTGTTAACAACAACTAAAACAAGAACTATTGAATGTTAAATACGGTAGGTGCACATGTTTAGTTGTTCGGACGATAGCAGGTGGGTGGTGCAAGAAAGGTTATCTGCAAACAAGTGTCGTTATCCACAAGAAAACTCTCGGGTGCAAGTTGTGAAACCGAGATAAACTCGCTTTCTAAATACCGGTCTCATTTTCATTGCAAATTGGAGAGGTTACGAACCCGACTAACTGTAGGAACTGTTTTGTAAGGCACAATTCTCTTTGCTCCATGGGTCAGTACTCTAGTAACATCAGTTATCAAGTGTGTTAGTGTAAAGATATATAGATTATTAAGGACGACAAAAGAACTACAAAGTGGTTGATAAAAGAAGACTTTTAAAGGGTACATGTATCTTCCGAGACTCTAATTGATCTCATTGCCCTCGACATATTCGTATGTATGAAAATTGCAGTGGATACACATTGGACTTAGGGTAAATGAATTACACACTGGACTTGTGGCTGTATTACTCAGTAAATGAATACACACTGGACGTCTGCCTGTATTATTAAGTATCTGCGGTGTTGAATGTGTCACACTAAACCAATAATTAACAAGATAATAAATCGACAAGATGACCTATGGATGTACGGATCAGGATTCAGTGAAATTCATATTATATTAACCATCATTCATCTGAATTGAGACGAAACAAGAAAGATGATTGTAGAGCTTGTGGGTATACATCGACCAGCACCGATCCAAATGGTGAGTTGCTATCAAATTTCGACGAATTCTGTAATGAAATTTACATTCGCCTGCATGGGTCTCTTTGAGTCACTGTTGAATGAAACATCGTAATGGAAGCTTCTCATCATCAAATTTGAAATGACCTTAAATTGCTGTCATGTATGAGGAGAGAAACCATTTTCTTCTGGCTTATGTGAAATGACTGAAAGCTTATGCTACGACCCCAGCGTGTCGGCATCGTCGGCTGTTGTAGACAGCATGTTAAAATTTGTTGAAGGCTTTGATTATGGTCCATATGAAGAAACTGTGCATTTAAATATCACCGTGTACACTGGCACATACCTTTTCATACTTTTCTTCACCCAAATTTTACTTTCTGGACCTTTTATAAGAACAAGTTTAAAGTTAAAGTTAAAGATTTATCCTAGGTAGACAAACATTTTACATTTTATGTTAAAAAGGTTTACGTATGGCACATTCTTCTGTGTGTTAAACAGCATGTGCTTGGCGTTATTCGCTGCCTTTTTAAAATTTAATTTTACTGATTTTGATTTACGAACGGGGAAAAGTTTAAGGTTTTAAATTTTGTTGTTAAGGTTTACTCTTTTTAAACAGCAGATTAACATGGGTGTTTTCTTTTTAAGCTCTACTGATCATAGACTATAAGAACTGATGGGCTACTCTGTTGTCCATCGTCCGTCAGTCTGTTAACACAAGTTTGTTATCATTACTCCTCCTAAACTACTTGGAGGATTGCTATCATTCTTACACACGTACGCATGCATCCCATGATCTAGTTGGTCCTAAATGAAAATGATGCTGTTCGGACATCCAATATGGCCGCGACAGTGGCGAAGTTGTTACTGTTGTTCCTCCTGAAAATGGGTGGTCATATGGAAATGTTGTTTTCACTTCTTATGGTGGTATAGTTTGTCCTAAATAAAAATGGTGCCGATCAGGTTCCACTTTGGTAACCTCAATGACCATCTTGAAAATCTTCTCGCAACTATTAGTGAGCGAAAAGTAATACTGCCATGGGGCTTTAACCAGAAGACTTTATTTGAGGTCCAGTTGCTCCAAAATGAACATGATGTCGATCCGATGTCCAAATGGCCACCACAGCGGTCGTCTTGAAAATAGTATGACTAATCATCTTGAATGGATGGTCGTATCAAATTGGGGTTTTACTAAACTTCTTATGATGTCTTGTTGGTCCTAAATGATGATGATGCCGATCCCTCTTCTAACATGGCTGTAATTATGGCTGTCTTGAAAATTCTACCGCTACTGTTCCTGGACGGCAGGATCTATCGACATTCTGCTTTCACCATAAGACTTCTTATGATGCCTAGTTGATAATACAACTAAATTGTGTCCAGATTTGATATCCAGTATAGCCACCATGAAAATCTTGTCATCGTTACTCATCCAAAACGGAAGGCGCCCCGGGTGTCAAAGTGGTATAAAGCGTTCACCTTTGCAGATAATTCTCATCTCATCTTTGTCCACGTGGGTTGAGGTCGAGTCTCGGCTCTGTCAACGTGGGTATGCAAGAAGGCTTTCCACCGACCCACATCTACCCGTGGGTCGATGGTTCTTCTCGTGAATTTCCTCCGCCAAATATACTGGCCACCGTATCTAATGCTTACAAATGGCTGACTACGACAGAATGCACTGTGAAATTATTCTAAAGATATTATTCTGCAAACTTCTGCACTATTACATATATGCAGGACATAGAATATATTTAGAAGGCACATAAAAAATCTCTCTGCGTGCTTTTGTGCGTGCATACGATGCGCAATTTTGATTTAAATTAGAGGCTTTAGTTTCAAGAATGCTTAATTATCGGGCTGGAAGAGATAATCAGGTAGATTCAGTGGCGGCTCGAGGTGGGCGGGTGGGTGTAAATGACCCCGGGCGCCAGGCAATCTGATGTGCGATTTCTCTGCCTGATTAATTACTGCCAATTTTAATATAAAAAGACGCGATGTTAATTTGTTCGCCACTTTATTAATATTTGATATGTATTCTTGTTCAGTTTCTGCCACGGTTATTAATTTATTCATCTCTCTCATACCTTACTTCCCTGAATCGTCTGTGTTTGCATATAATTATATGACATGTTCATTTTGTGCCGCTATCCATGTCAGTTTCGTATCAGTTGTAGGGGAATGGCTTACTCCAAGTTGTGGGAACTCTTAGCCGGTCCCCATTTGTTAATATTTATGGCAATAAAATATAAAATATGTTTCAACGAAAGAAGGGCGCAGTCGGGATTGTTATTCTTTTATACAGCTGAAAGTTTCGTTGTATATCGCCAACACCCAAGTATGAGGGCCCTTCTTCGAACAAATTGTATGGGAGATAACTCATAAAACTGTCCTTTGTAGCAAAGTAGGGGGCACCACTGAAGAACATTGCTCTTGGGTGCCCCGAACCCTCTCACAGCCGTAGAGTAGATTAAGACGATACAGGTCTGCAGAAAAGTGTATATGTGTGATTTTGATTTTTAATGTAGCTCTAACAATTTTTCAGTCATATCGCTGCGATGTCTGCAGTGTGGCAGTTTATAGTGATGTCTAGCACTGGGGCATCATGCCGCAGACATGTAGCATGATGTCCCACTCAGTCACATTATCCTGACACCAGGCCGACCAGTCCTAACAGTAACCTCTTAATGCTGAGCGCCTAGCGAAGCAGCTCTTAGTATCAGTTTGATAAGTCTTGGTATGACTCGGCCAGGGTTCGAACCCGCGACCTCCCGCATCCGAGGCGGACGCTCTAACCACTAGGCCGCCGGCGCGGTCCTTTGCAGAGAATAAACATTATGCATGCGTTGTCCCAAGTTTCTTTTTTATGTCCTTCTTTCCCATTGACTTAGTCCACACATAAACAAGAGACCAAACAAGCAAGCTGGTAAAAAGCAAACAAATATACTAATGAATATCTATAAAACGTATTCATATAATTTCTTAAAAAGTCATGTCCCATAGTAGTATTGCTGGAGATGAACAGCGCTACTGACGCACGTTGATACGCATAACCGTACGACAGCAAAATGGTCTCCACATTCTTTAAAAAAAAAAGAACAGTGTTGTTTTAGAGGTTTTAGAGAATACGAATTTGATTCCATACAACATTGGCTGAAGGCTGTGTCGGTACACTCAGACACGGAATCTGCCGCTATCAGGTACAGAGCGATAACGCAATTGCCGTACCGTGCACCATCATTCCTCGTACCAGTAATTCAGTCTACATGCGGTAACCTAGCTTTCAGTTCAGCATCGCTTGCATGATCACTGTTTATAAGCCTACGCTAAATAATTTAGGGAACGTATATCTGGTTTTATAAGAGTACACTGGGCTGTTGGACTAAAAGGAAAAATCAGTGTTACGTTTTCGAGTGTTAGCTCAATCTCGTTTCAGTGCCGAGCTCGCCTTTTTATTTATTACCGTCTTGATATCAATCAAGTATGCATGCAAACAGAGAATAACATAAACATATTGAGACGCATAGTTAGAGATATAAATAGCTGGAGAAAAAAAAAAAAAAAAACAAAAAACGAACGCGGCCGCATTGTCACTCAGTCTAAGGACTAGTTGTCTCAACTCGAGCCCCGACTTGTACTTCCGACAAAAACTTGACCGACTGATTGATGAATAGATATATCAATGTGAAACTTCATCTTAGGAAACAATTTCTTCCACATTCCATAATGCATTTCTTTATAGTGAACACCAAATTTTTGCCGTAGAAAGAAGCGTCAATTATCGCGAGAATGACACCTGACCCGTTCAATAAAGATTTGCTACCGAAAAAGGCTGCCATATTTTGTCTATTTAAGTACACATGTAAAACAATAATTTGTACATAGACCCAGATATCTGCTTTGACAAAATGAAAACATGTGTCTATTGTTGGGCTATATACTAGGAGAGGGGCCCCGAGTGGCCGAGTGGTCTACAGCGCTCACCGTTACGGATCACTGCCATCTCACCTCTGTCTGCGTGGAATCGAGTCTCGGGTTGGGCCAATGTGGGTATGTGAGAAAGCTTGCCAGTAGCTTCTCGTGGGTCGGTGGTTCTTTCCGGGGCTTTCCCGGGTTCTTCCTCCACCATTTAGACTGGCCGCCATATATAGACTATCTGATGCTGAAAAATGGCGTTAAACTCTACAACAACAACAACAACATATACTTGAGAGATGGGTCAGAATACATTGTTCTCGTAATGAACAATGGTTTCCTATTGGTAGTTTTTTTGAAGACGAATAACCATTTCATTTTTGTATTTTCCTTTTTATGATAATCTAAAAGAAAAAGATATATAAAGTAGTTATTGTATTTAGAACAAGTGTGATGAAAACAAAATTTCTGCTGACATCGGAGAGTACAAACATTTGAGAAATTTGCTCATGTTTGGTTATGATGCCCTTAGATACGGATCACTATCTGCATCGTCTACGTAGTGCATGTAATGTGCGTGTTTTATTACTTATATATATGTATACCCATATTGTTGTAATTAAATTTTCCTGTAATTACCGTGTCCTTTCAATATTATTTTTAATAACATGAACAAGGCCCAGATGATCTATATGTAACGTGCGCAAGGACCATTCAGCCCATATGTAACATGTACAAGGCCCATTGGGCCCATTTGGCACAAGGCCCATCAGGCCCATATGTAACATGTGCAAGGCCCATTCAGCCCATATGTAACATGCACAAGGCCCATCTGACCCATATGTAACATGCACAAAGCCCATTTGATCTATGTGTACCACGCACAGTACTTAGTTGATGTATGTGTAACGTGCATATAGCCCATTTGGCCCATATGTAACATGCACAAGGCCCATTTAGTCCATATTTAACATGCACAAGGCCATCTGGCCCATATGTAACATGCACAAGGCCCATTTGGTCTATGTGTACCATGCACAATACTTAGCTGATGTATGTGTAGCATGCATATAACCCAGTTGGTCCATATATAACATGCACAAGGCCCATTTGGCCTATGTGTACCACGCACAGTATTTAGTTGAAGTATGTGTGACATGCATATAGCCCAGTTGGTCCATATGTCACATGCACAAGGCCCAGTTGACTTCGATGCAATGATTCTGATTCATGCACATGAATGTATTTCTAGGTACATCAATGGCTACGAGTAGGAATTGGACAACATTCAAAATTCCAAATACTATTCCCGATAATCGTATAAAAAGAGTTGTGCTGGAATCCGTATACCGACTGTATCCGAATTATCATCCAACCTTTCAAACACATGTCCCTTAGAGTTTGATTCGCTTCCATGGATTACATCACACGGTTTAAATCCATCATTGACCGAATGAGGAAATTCACATTTGTCCTAACGACTGGAAACGCTTTTAAGTGTTGCATGAGAAGTGGTGCAGATTCGAGCTAATACGGTAAAGGGGTTTGGGTGTTGTCGGGGGAGTTGAGAGGTTTACTGTATGCTCTCATTATTACAGAATAGGAGAATCGCCTCACCCCTTCTACACTGTGTCTGTTCTGTTTTGTGGAGCAGGAAGGATATGCTCAATAGTTACGGACTTCTGGTCCGCAAGCTAATTTGGATTTAGTGAAGCGAGAAAAGACTCGGTTAATTGGTAAGTGGGGTTTTAGAGGACCAGTTATGTGCTTGATCAGTTGGCAGTCACGTGTAAAATGTTATGTCGTTTTCTTTAATGGCAGATTAATCTTGGCACCCAAGTTAGACTGATTTTAGTGACTCAACGAATCTTTCCATCAAGGGAATTCTCGTAGTTCATTTATTTAATTTAGAAGTTTAGTCTAAATAACTCACTTGATTGGCCATTTGTAAAGATGTTCAGTGGCCCTTCCATCTCGAAATTGCTACTTTGTTAGAGTTTTGTTTTCTTTTGTTTTAGTTTTTTTTTTTTTTTTTTACGAGGATCCGCTCTTTGGTTTTAGTGGCTATTTTTCAATGTTTATTCATTTTTTTTTCCTCTTGCATTTTGGTATCTGTTACGGTGTATTCTTTTCCTCTCTGTCTTGGATGGAAAGGTGCGATTGTTGTCTGAATCGAGTTTTAAAGATCCCATACACCTTCATGTCAAAGAGCTTACATCGCTGTTTATTATCATTGAATAAAATGTGTCGAAATTCACAATATTCAAGTATGCTGTTAATCCAAATCATGCCAACTAAGCTAATTTTTGAATTGATGGTTTACCCAAACGTTAGACTGTGTAGTCTCAAAAGTGGAGAAAATAGGATACGTTTGAATACGCATAAGATTTTTTGATGTTTAGATGTTGGTTAAGTTCACTTTACCAAGCTTAATAAAATTCAAATGAATGAGATGGAAGGAAAACGAAGCCATGTCGTATTTCACGTGGATTCGGCGGTTGCATGTTTCCATGGATTCCGCTGTCCACTTGTGCTGGGCAAGTTCAATGGACCTTGTGCCGGATTAGGATGGTCCTGGATGTGGAGAATACCCGAGATCCGGGGCGGAGGGGGGGGGACAACCTCATTCCTTTACACATGTTTGGACTCGGATTCGAACCCGATAAAGCAAGTATTAGCTCAAGTTCAGGGAAATCCCATCCAGCGTAGACGTCTGATAATTTCTTCTTGCGGCTGTGTTGGCATCGAAGGTGCCCGAGCATATCTGGCAATAGAACTGAATATACTAAATCCATCATTGCCTCCAGGATCATAACTATATACAAGAGCTCCATGGAACATTATTATATGCTGCAAAAACACGCTCTAGCGTGTGTGATTGACTTCAAATACATTTTTAAACGTTGCAAATGTCAAGGCTGTTACAGCCACCACCGTCATGTGGGGGTGTACTGCCTGTATCTTGATAGTCTAGATAATAACGAAACTGAAGAACAAAATCCTGTTTGAATGTGAAAACTTCAAAAGCAAATTTTAGCTTTTTCTACAGCGGTATCGTGTTTCTCCAGTTTTCTTTCCTACAGCCTGTGCCGTAGTTGTATAATTCCTTTACTACTTTTCGTTTTGTCTGAACTCCACTAATCTATGTTGCGATAGATCTGGTACGTATTTTTTTGTGTAAACTACAATCACCACGACGACACCTTGATTATGGATATGTAGGTCACATCATTGATTGTTCGTGCACCTACATCATTGATTGTTCGTGCACCTAGAAATGCAATACAATCGGCAATTCAGCAAAAGTCGTCCACTGACATAATAATGTACCGTTTGTACATTTCGGATAAGATTATTTTCACATGTTGCTTGCTTAAATTGATGTCTTAGAAATGAAGAAATTAGCAATTAATGTCGAGGAGAAAAGAATTGTATTTTTAATCTGACTTCAGTTTGATCGATGTAAGATTTAGGTTCTTTCTTTGACCCTCATCAGCAGAGGCTGTTTCAATAATACACTTAACCTTAGTTTAACAACCTTTTTCCCCAGTCAAAATATGAATTACCTTTAGTGTCGGTTAAGTGTCATGCCTTTCGAATTAAAACAATTCCTCCTTCGGGGATCTAAAAGTATACAATGTCGTTTAATTCTGGGTTAATTGGAGAGTGTATGCCTGCTAGCTAACCACGACAAGTCTGTCTTGTTAATGCCTTCAGTTTAGTCTTGCGTTAGAGTTTATGTTCTCCTTTACGGACACCGTGTTCAGTTCTTGAGGTCAACGATGTCGAATGAAAACCTCGAGTGATGTGTTCGTTCTGCTTTGACCTTGACGAGCTCGTGCTTGTGTGTGCGTGTGCGCGCGCGTTTGGCATAGTTTATAGGTTTAGGTCATTCGAGTGTTCGAGATAATTGTATCTCTATTTTTCATAAATTTGTACTTTCTGAACTTTCGTTATGCAGTTCTTATAACTGGATTCGTTACGACAAACTTACTACCAACTCCGATTCATTGTGATGTAGATTTTCTTAAAAATCTAATGACTGTTTTGAATAATTTAGATCAGTATTTCAAGCAATAAGGTACTCTTATTCGACAGAAACAATTGTATACTTTGTGTCCCAGTCGTGGATGTGAGAGTAACCTATAGTGTATAGTGCGTACTTCTGCATTGCAAGTTTTTGGGTGCTACTTTTTAAATTATCAAATGGCCTTGTACTATTGTTAACCGTGACCAACGGAAATCGATGTTTCTCTTTCTGTCTGTGTCTATGTATGTCTCTCTCTGAAATTCTGCTTTTCGTGTAAATTGCTGAAGTGGTTGTGCTACTTTGAGTTGTATATTGAATTCCGATTGACTTTATTATGATTACCCCGGTTGACGTATTATTTCATTCTTATGCATTCTCATGGACCTAATCTTGGGTAGGTCAGCACTATTTTCACTAAACTCAATGCGTCTTATGATAGGAATCGACATCAACTTGTCACCATATTGCCATTGTTTTGGGGTCAATGTCCGAGCCTAGATACAGCTTGAAATATATGACCTGCTTCAGGCCGTAACTTCTCCCGTTTCACCGATTTTGCGAAAGCAAAATGTAAAACAAATAATAGCATCAGAATTTGTCAGTTGTCGGAGCAATGTCTCTGTCGCCTTATTGGGGTAATCACGTTATGCATATTCTGAAATTAGGCCATGAACTGAAATGTTTCATTTAGTCTTATAATAAAACTATCCTTTCGCACACCTACTTGATTTTGATAATGCTGGTGTTGCTGTAAAAAAGTTAATGGTGACGTTGTAGTAAAACAATATGATGGCTTAAAAATAGTTATAAATTTCATGGAATACTAATTAATAAATTCAGTAGATATCGTTAATAGTATCCATATCAATATAATTAGGTCGCTTTGAAATGGATAAAAAAGCGTGTAGCAAAAAAAAAATCGGTAAACTGCTCCCTTTGGATAAGTTGTTTACAAATGAATTTTATTTTACACCTCATTTAATATTTTCACGGTTCTATTCCACGGGTATCATACTCTTGTATGGTTTTCTCTGAATTCGGTACAACATTAGTATGTGTATGTTACCACTGAAATGGGTATCATATTCTTCTGTGGCTGATGCCTCTGAATTGGGTGTCATTCTCTTGTATTGCTGTTGTCTCTGAACTGGGTGTCATACTCGTGTACGGATGTTGTATCAAAAATTGGGTTTCAAACTCTTGTGAGGCTGTTATCTCTCAGCTGGGTATCATACTCTTGTGAGGCTGTTATCTCTGAGCTGGGTATCATACTCTTGTGAGGTTGTTATCTCCCAGCTGGGTATCAAACTCTTGTGAGGCTGTTATTTCTCAACTGGGTATCATACTCTTGTATTGTCGTTATCTCTGAATTATGTATCATACTCTTGTATGGTTTTATTCTGGATTGCGAGTACCATCGCACTGGTTTACCTAATTTCTAATGACTTGTTTGATTTCAAGATATCACATTTCAAAATTGGATCTAAGAATACTGATGCAGTGCAAATAATGTCAAAATCGAACGTTAATATCCTTCTGAGTTTATATTTAACCTGAAAAACGATTCAGGGTTAGCTACAATAGAAGTGTGCATCTATGAATTTTGAGCCATACGATCTCGGACTGTGAATACAATCTCACCTTCTTCGAACTTAGCAACCCGTCGCCAATTGTGTACAATACCAATAAACTTGAACAATTAAAGTAGTGTTTAGGTTTCATTCACAAATCACGTTTACGGTAAAAATGTCACATACTCCCCCCATTGCAGAGTATTATGTATCCTAAGCCAAACATCAACCCCACAAAATGGCCAATCATTTCCTTCAAATTGAAAAGGGGCACTTTGTTTTCTTAACAATATGAAGTATAGGCCAGGATCCGAGTGCTCTTTCATCCACATTTAAACAATAATCACACCGGACGCGTACAGTTATCGGTATAAAAGGCTCTTAGCCATGTATTTTGTTATAGGAAATGCCTTACGTTCCCTACGGTATTTCGTGCAAGGGACTTGCATTTTTCACAACTTGTTAGGTAACACACGAACGGACATAGAATACACTCGGTAACATTTACAAGAAGACCGTGTGCCAATTATAAGTGATTTATTCATTTTTCGTTGAACAAGTTTATTTGACCAAATGGAATAAGGGTCACAATTTCTGAACGCGTGCATCAGTGTCGTGGAAACTAACTACTGTAATGGATAAACACAGTCTATGATCTATGTCGCGTTTCTTGTGTACATTTTTATCACAGAGGAGGACATACAAAGATACAAGTCGACATCTCGTGATTTGAATTGTACTCTTCGATTCCTGCCGTGAAATTAGGGAAACATAAGAGTTTGATTCCTTTTCGGATACATTCTTCTGCAGGTAACGTGGGTATAAACTTGTGTTACACTGATCAAATTAAAAAATAGCATCACGTCATTTATTCCTGGTGCTGATTCAGTCATGGGACAACTGTTGCTTCATCTCTTTCAATTTGCAATCGACGGCACACATTTTGTGGCACTTAAGATGACAAATAATTACTATATACTATAATGTAAGTCAGTTACTATATACTATAATGTAAGTCAATTATTATATACTATTATGCCAGTAAATTGCTATATACTATAATGCAAGTAATCAGTGGAGTGTTATGTTGTGCATTACATAAGAGATAAGAAGTTTCCATAACAAATACTTTATTATGATGTGTATGTAGAAAATTATTCCGGAGATAAAAGTTTCATTTTAAATGCAGTCATAGTGACCTACTCATGGATGAGTACTGTACAATATATGCACGTGCTCACCATAGTGTACTCGTGTAGAAGTTAACAATAAAAATATAGGATAAAACACATTTTGGTTATAAAATCACAGTAAAGTATCGGATTAAACGAGTGGGCTTGGCGGGCCGAGGTGCCTCTACCCAGTCTATAATTTCCTTCATATTGCCATTTTTCCATGTTGGTCGACTTGGCCCTTCTAACTGGACATAGTAGTATCACAGTCCCCTCGGGATCATTCGACTTAGAGAAAAGAACGTTTATCTGAGCGATCGCAGTCATTTGTCAGAAACGATGTTTGTCAGTGTTAGTGATAAATATATTAGTTTAAAATTTGTCTGCGGTTGCAAAAATGAAACCAGTATGTATTTTCCAGCACAATTTCTATTCCGTAACAGTAAGTTAACTTTGAGCTTGTCTTGATATGTACCGAATCGATGAGCACTAGAGAATGCATCTCGTACAATGTGTTCGCCTTGCACTAAGCATCGGAAACACGTGTTAAGTAGAAGTGCCGCTCAGGACGACAAAAATACCATCTACATTGGTAGCATGTATAACTGAAATTCCTCAGTCTCCCTGTTTATTGTAAACCGTATGTACAGAGTCAGTTTTCATCAGTTTATGTTGTTTATATTGATACAGACAGGTCATATTCTTTTATCAGGACTTGGGAGTAAACACGTTCTTTCTCATCGTTGGAATCTTTTTAGATAGTTTAACATCAAACAAATTTTGATGTCTCTATTGTTTCACATCTAGGTCACTTGAAGGGCACGACCATTTCGTGCAATACGACGAGTATTTGTATTTACCTGAGTGAATAGTCTGAGTTCTGGCAAGGTGCATGGCTAGGCAGAACAATTATCTCCTCCACATGCTAAGAACCACAAAATCCTCATCTGCTGCCAAACACAGAACGCTTCATGGGTTTAGTTACCATGGAAACTATCCTTTCTAAAATTAGAATCCTGTCGGTTGTGCCATTTTCTCCCTCTTGTTAAAAGTCTGATTTTCGGTCTGTTCCAGCATCTCGATCCCGTGGTTGACGGGAAATCTCGGAGCCTCATGGAGACGATCTGGCTTCAGAAACCAAGTGGGGACATCCCCTGGGGGTTTCGTTTGCAAGGGGGGCGTGAATTCGGACAACCCCTCACAGTACAGAGGGTAAGTAGACATTTCTCAGTTGCTTTCATATTTTATAAAGATGTCTGCTGTTGATAAGACGTAACTCTAGATCATGAGGTAGAGCCGTAAGGATTTTGCTAAATGCGCCAAATAATTCGTCACCTGGATTAAGCAGGAATGTAAGCAGGAAGAAGAGAGATGATGATGCAGCTACTGAATTTTATACTTTATTTTATACATCAGTCTATTTTATAAAATATTTTTAAAGAAACTTTCTGAAAAATGTTTGAAAGTAATTGTACATAGCAAATAGAAAATAGAAGATTTTACTGCATCTAATGTACCTCCCGCCAAAAAATGCAGGATCACTCTCATGAAAGAAAAACACTGCATGTACGTATCTGTGTCTGTGCGTTCTGAAGTCCATATTTGTCTCCGTTTCGATCTCAGCTTGACTCATGGGCTCACGATTATAAAACCATATCTTCCTTCTAGGCCTGAGTTAAGGCTTTAGAATGACCATCTAGCCTTTAGCGTGCAGGTAGGGAGCTAGGGGCTCATTTTCTTCAAGAATAAATAATACAGACACAAAAGTCTGAAGTTTACAACACTCATAAATACTCAAGAAGTACGAACGAAATTGTGCAAACGCGTTTTAGTCCGTTCCGTCGCACCTAGAGCTGGAGTTGGCACGATTTTATATTTATGAACCTTTCGAAACAAAATGAAAAGATAAATCTCTCTCCAAACTGTCTAACAAAAATAAAAATTCTCACGCCTCTCCAACTTTACCAGAAGGCTAATTAACGCTTGGTAAGATAGTCTGTTACAAGCAAAGTTGTATAAATGTTGTATAGGTAGCCGTCTTTCTCCACATGTCAGCTAATCCTACGAATCACATTGTGCATTAGCGCGTATACGTGCACATAAAACTGTTTAAAAAAATTTACGTGCAAGAATAAATTAAAGGTGACCAACCTGCTGATCACACCATTCACTGACATGCATTTGTTTTCTTTTGTACATTAGTAAAATGTTTGTAGTCCATCATGCTGGGCAATAATTAATTGTTCATTCATTTATCCTTTCTGTGAAAACAACTTTCATTCTTATTAAAAATGCAGCTAAGGTTCAGCCAACTATCCCGGACAAAGAATATTATAAATGCGATGGTGATTTAATCCTTTCACCTAAATCTTCAAATCGGAATCGCATTGTGTTTTGTGAGGGACGTTGTAGTCACAAGAAGAAAATGACAGTTTACTTAGTAAATAGACTTTGGGTTGGTATGAGTGGTGTTTCCATTGGTTTCCATCGAATAAGGGCATGTCGTGGTCGAGTTTTCATCGGTGGTCCATCAGATATAGGCATGGCGTGGTCAAGTTTTCATTGGTTTCCATTAGATATAGGCATGGCGTGGTCAAGTTTTCATTGGTTTAATTAGTTAGAGGCATGGCGTGGTCAAGTTTTCATTGGTTTCCATTAGCTGTAGTCATGGCGCGTTCAAGTTTCCAAGGTGACTACTAGTCAGTATTCAAGGTAAAATGTAACTGGCTGAAAAATATCCTATTAAATTAGATATCAGTTGGGAGAGGGGAGGACTCGAATGAAAAAAAGATGAAAGTTCAGATTTGCTCACTTGTTTCGAAGTGCAGGCAGAAAAGTACATGCGGTCAGCTCCATTGAAAACCATGGAAATAGTGAAGATAATATCCCCTGATGGGCACTTAGGTAAAGCATTCTGTACATATCCGATAACGCCCCGAAAAAAAAATGTTAGAGGCCATGGAGTACGAAGTGTTGTGTGTTTACGAGAAAGGCTATTGACAACAGTGATGGGCTGTTGGAATAAGGTGGTACTAATAACGATGATCTCATTAATACACCCAGGTTTTCGCTCATCGGCCTACACATGGCACAGCAGAGCATGAACATACATTTTGAATGCCAATTCACTCTCCAGATCAATTTAGTTTAAGTCGATTTTTACTGGAAAACTGACCCCATCCCCATAAAAATCTGTGTACGAATATAACTGCTTAAAAGTCGAGTCCAAATGCAAACAACATGTATCCTGATATACTGTCGCAGAATGCGGCGGCAGATTAGGGCCTGGGTTGTTTGTTGTACTGACAACTCCTAACAAACTACACAAACGCAGATCTGCAGGCGTATAGTATAGCATGGCTTGTGCACTTTGCTGTTCGGATCGACTTGTAAGCGAGTTCCCAACGGTATGTTACCTGAAGATTGATGCTTTTTGTCGCCTAGCATAATGAATGTAGCAAGTTTTGTTTTTTTCCCTATAAATCGGAGCAAAACATATTATATTTTTAGCTGTTTTAAATTTTTTGGCAAAATTGTACCACCCCCATCATCCCCGAACATTAAATGGTCCGCCCTTGTGTCAGTGTGTACGTCAGTCTTTCTGTCCACAATGTTGGCGCAGATAGCACATACAATTTTTCTCTATGTAACACATACAACAACACTGTTTGACGTCACAATGATGTGATGTTATGCGAAGCAAAGGCAGTAAGGTTGAGGCATCCGAATACATTTAAACGTCATATGACAATTCTGTGGTTTCTTCCAATAAAATCAGTATTTTACGTCATGTGATAAAGTAGACGTTTACACTTGTACTCTTTTTAATGAAAATTGATGAAACTTGTGAGATGTGGGGTGTGTGCTCACCAAGGCATGCAAAAGATAGCCATTATTCAACTCGTTTCATAAATTAAATTTCTGACGAGGACACATTAATCGATGCTGTGTACATCAATCCTTTCTTGATTATTAAAAACCTTTCAGAAGCAATTGTGATATTTAGATCTATATCAGAATACCTTTCGTCATTAAGTTAATGTGGTATACGTGCTATTTAGAGGACTTAACTGAGTCAATGTGGTATACGTGTTATTTAGCGGACATAATTATGTAAATGTGTTATACGTGTTAATTAGAGGACTTGGCTACGTCAGTGTGTTATACATGTTATTGAGAGGACTTAAATACGTCAATGTGGTATGTGCTATTTAGAGGACTTAACTACGTTTTGGATCTGTGTCATGTGCAATGAGTGGGGTTTTGTTTCTCCAAAATGTGTGTTTCACATGAAAGCACTGCTCACCCTTTTGACCGTAAATGAAAAATAAAAAAAAAAAAATTAAAAAAAAAAAAAATAGCCGACAAAAACATTAAATCACAGGACAGCTTGACGAGACTCTGTATCAAGATAAAAAATCCTAGAATTTCTATGAATACAGTCTTTATACTTAAGCATCCTTCACGCCATTTATCGATCATCATGTGTCACTTTGTCCATATGTCATGCAATGTTCGACAATTGGACAATATGTGGCTATGTTGTCTACTTTTGGGGAAAACGATGTAGCCAGAATTCTGCCTTTATGCTCCATGCAGTCTGAACACGAGTACCTATTTTCCCCACAATATGTGGAATTTTCATCGTAGTTGCAGAAAAATAGACGAATAATCTAAGAGTACGGATTTTCTTTACATCTTTGAAATTACATTCTCAAACTTTATATTTCTTTTGATATTTCTTGCATTTATGGTCTAATTTCTTTTCAATATTCCATTTTGCAATGGAAAATATTATAAGCAGGAGCTCCCGCAGAATTATTTGTTTGTTTGTGTGGGACAAGTGCCCCCCCCCCCCTTGCCCGTATATTGCCGGTACCGATGATTATAAGTAACTTTTTCTGTGCTGTAACTTTTTCTGTGCTATTTCTACAAGATTCCTTTTTGATTTACAACAACTGTGAATTGCCTTAAATGCGGTCAAAATCGCAGTTGTTGTTATTTAAGCCTCTTTTTGAACTTGCAGTATCTCTATATTAAGAGAGAAACCTTCTGGCAAATCCGACATACATCACTTGGTAAAACACTGGATCCATTGATAAGGAGCTTTTACATAGACGGGAATGATGTAAACATTTGATGTATATACTTTATTTGTATGTAAACATTTTATGTATATACTTAATTTGTATGTAAACATTTTATGTATATACTTAATTTGTATGCCTCATCACGAGTATTGTATGGTCTAGAGTGCTGCCCTTATCGTTTGTTCGTGCGTCCGTTCAGGTAAGCGGTGTCGTGGAGGTCGGTGTGGTTTTCTGTGTTCTATAAATACATGAATAGATGGAAATCCATAATGCTGTGCAAAATGATAGGCAGGGTAAAGGACATTTAAAATGAGACCAATATGCAGACAGTTGTTAGGAAAAAATGTATTGTAGCCATTTAGCAAAGTGAATTTATCAGAGTAAGGTTTCTATTCTGAGTGTAATTAATACTAGCGTTCAGTAGACACTAATGATGTCCAAAAATCAGATGCCAGAGCGCATTAATCTGAGGTAATATATATCTTCTTGGCATATGAATCCTGTGATAAGTATCACACTAAATACCAGATGAATACCCAACTTGCTTGGCTTGACCCGTACTTGATATGTCTTACTATCATCCAGTGTAGTCATGATGAAGGATTATACACTTTGACTAGCACTTTATGGAGACGGACTTCTATCTGACCTTTTGATCACTAGGTATTGTGAAGCGATGATCTTTACTAATTAGGGTCGTCGTTATTTTGTCTGGGTGAACGTCTTTCATTAGTGATGTCTAATGGGGCTTGAAGTTGCTTGGTAGGTGTTTTAACCGTACATTAAACACATTATTACCTATATCATGATGAGGAAATGGGGCGGAAGGGGGAAGGGAGAAGTGCGTTTCCCAAGAACACACTGATGCAGCTGACCCGAACTGGTCTGGGCGGGTATCAAACATTGAATTGCAGATCCGATTCTCCACCAAGTAAACTACCACTGTAAGGTGAAATAACAACACCCAAGTGTCTTTCTGGATTGAACGCCTTCTGTATACATTATCATCACACACACACACACACACACACACACACACACACACACACACACAGAGGAGTCGGCAATGTTGCCGTCTCCTCCTCAAATCATAGCTCTGTTTAGAGCTTCTTTATCAAGTAGTTTGGAGATATTCTGGTGACGATCATACAAATAAAACCCCAAACCAGTCCCATCAATAAAATGTTTCTTCTATCGATCGTACAAGAACCATCAGCATTGCAATTTTCTCTCCTTGCCCGTTTGAAGCATAAAAATTCTGCCATTACGTTAAATCGAGAAGGAGGTGACTGATAATAAAAATTAAAAGATTAAATATTGATCTGTATTTGACTTGTTGCCACATATAATTTTACATTGAGTTACACGCAGCGTAGAACTCAATTGATATTTAAAATAATGCAGTCTGGGGTTCAATGCTTCCTATACAAGAAAAAAAAAAATATATATACATTAAAGCCCGAAAGTTAGGGGTTCTCCACCCATATTCTAGAAACGTTTATTTTTACATATATTTTTTCAATTGGAATTTGTGGGGTTTGTTTTCTTCAAGCCATCGACGGGACATGGTTTTCTACATACTCTTATGCAAAGACACCTGTTGTAATTGCCATCAATTTATTTCCATATTCAGCTGATCGTACACGCGATCACAAGAAAGTCCTCATCCACTGAAGTCTTGTCTGTGTTTCCTGAAAGGAATAAATCTATTTTCTCTATTTATACGATTTGGATATGGACTGTCAGAATTACAAGGCCCCCACTGACTCCTTTTCACCCTTATCGATCGAGAAATCAACAAATCATTGCAACGTTTGTAACTACTTGTCATAATCAATTCATTATTGCCACAAGCAGCTTGTCGGAGGATAATGGAACGAAAGCAATACCTGGAGATGTCTAATTTACACTCACTGATTGGTTAATTGATCAGCATGATTGACAAGTGGCGATAGGTCATTTGCACGGCGTAGTTTTCATGTGTTTCCAAGTGGAACAACTTCTCAAGGTTTTACCATTGTTACGTGTAGGCTCGTACAAATGTAACAAAAGAAAAGAGTGAAGTCAACAAGCTTTGTAAATTTTAACAAAATAATTTATTTCCCTAGAAAACAAGGTAAAAATATGAAATAGGACTTACGGTTTGTGAATATAATCCAAAAATTAATCCTACAATTGAAAAATATAAGCCCTATCACTAAACAGTTCTAATTGAATCCAGGTTCGAATCTCGATGAAGTTCCAATATGGAAGGCGATGACGTCAGATGAGGTCGTTGTACTGATGGCAGCAGTTCCTCATTGAAACACAATTTATGATGTTCTGTTTAGAATTCCAGAATAAATTTCCACTGAATGTCTTTTTCCCAGAATCTTCATAAAGAAAAGCACTTGTGTTGTTTTCTAGAGAATTTAAATTATTAAATACCCAAAAATAGACGAACTTCAGAACAAACTGACATCAACAATAAAAACCTCTTGAGCCCTCAACGTTTAAAATACGACTGAACCAGAAAACACTGAGATTGAGAATTAAACGCAACTAAAACGTCATTTTGACATTCGTGATGGGTCACATGATCACTTACTTTGTCCGAACAACGCAGTAAAAAATGTCAATTATCACGTAAGCAAGAATAGCCCTCTCTAAGAATCAGAGTCCCACGCTGGAAATGAATTTAAAAATGAAACTGTTTACAACAGACTAACACGGGGTCGAACATGACCTTGGTAATAGCCAATCATTTTCGCTTAGTGTTTACAAAACACGTCAACCAAGGTGAGCTAAAAATACTGATAATGTAATACCTTTTACGTTCAAATCAGGTCAAAACAGAGAAGTGATATTTCCGAAAATAGTCAAATCCCGTAAATATTATCATTACAATAAAATGTAATGAACAAAAATAAAATAAACAAGAATTTAAAACTAACACACAAGTAATTAAATACATATACGTAACACCAGACAGTCTCAGATCTAGGCTTACAGGTATGTAACTTGCATGGTAGGTAAATGGCGATATATCCGTAGGTAGTGAACGTGCTTAGGAAACCTAGTTATCATTCGGAATACTTTGGTTCTATTTTCGCCGTCTAGATGTGGAAAACATTTATTAAGTAGGTCTCTTTGTAATGAGTTTAGCAATTGGGATGTTACGTTGGTGTTCCAGAAGCAGGCGATACTTCAAACCAAGCAGACGAGAAATATAATGATGGGCACACGATAGGTTCAGTGTTAAGCTTTAACGCTTTCCGGTCCGTGTGATTACAGGACTGAACTTATTCGTCACTTGCTTTCACTTACAGATCAACGTACTGTGATTTTTCTCACAAGTGGCTCGTATCGTTGCTTACAATTTACCTGTCATACATGTACTATATAATAATTAGAAGAGAGGACACTTCTCTCCTTTCACGCGCGACCTATTTAAGAATAAACGCTGATATTTCAAGCTACATTTCGCGTAGCGTAATAAATTTGGTACCGATGTTTAGCTCAGGCATTCGACTTTGTATGCGTATCCGAAGTTTGGCTTACTATCATACCTTTAAGGAATGCCAGACCATTTTCCCACGCTACTGTCCAACATGGCCCTGATCGCGCCTGCTTAATATGCAAGTGAAATCCCGCTGGATGGAATACTGTCCTCTCACTGGCTAAAAGAAAATGACGTCCTGCATTTGTTTATAACTTATTTTCAGTTGGCCAATGAGAAGGAAGTATTCCATTCAGCGCGTTGTTCTTGCATATTAAGCGGGCGCGATCAGGGCCATGTTGGGCAGTAGCGTGGGAAAATGGTCTGGCATTCCTTAAAGGTATGATAGTAAGCCAAACTTCGGATACGCATACAAAGTCGAATGCCTGAGTTAAATATCGGTACCAAATTTATTACGCTACACGAAATGTAGCTTGAAATATCAGCGTTTAGTCTTAAAAAGGTCGCGCGAGAAAGGAGAGATGTGTCCTCCCTTGTAGTTATTATATAGTACATGTATGACAGGTAAATTGTAAGCAACGATACGAGCTCCTGTGATTTTTCTTACCAGCATACGTCTACCAAACAGCTTGCCTACTGTAACAGTGTAGTTTGTCTCCTGTGTGTTTAGTAGCAAACTATAGCTTGTCTACTGTTTTTTCTCGTTATCTATATACCATTTTTCTACTGTGTTTACTAGTAAACTGTATACTCTTTTGCTTATTGTGTTTAACAGCAAACTATAGTTTGCCTACTGTGTGTTTACTAGTAAAGTGTGTACACTTTTATCTACTGTGTTTTTGTCTACTGTTCGTTTACTAGCAAAGTGTGTACCCTTTTGTATACGATGTGTTTACTAGTAAAGTGTGTATCCTTTTGTCTACTGTGTATTTACTAGTAAAGTTTGTACCCTTTTGTCTACTGCGTGTTTAATAGCAAACTATAGTTTTTCTACTTTGCGATTACTAATAAAGTGTGTTACTTTTGTCTGCTGTGTGTTTCTAGTAAAGTGTGTACTCTATTGTCTAATGTGTATTTGCTAGTAAAGTGTGAACCTTTTTGTCCGCTGCGTGCTTACTAACAAGCGATACAGGTCCGACCCTAGGGCAAGGCGAACGAGGCAACCGCCTTGGGCCCCGCGCTTCCCCGCAATGAAATTTTGTTTGCTTGGGGCCCCGCGCTCAGTGTTTGCTGCCTTGGGCCCCGCACATCCTAGGGCCGAGCCTGAAACGATAGTTTTTCAACTGCGTGTTTACTAATAAAGTGTGTACCCTTTTGTCTACTGTGTGTTTACTAGTAAAGTATGTACTCTTTTGTCTACTATGTGTTTAATAGCAAACGATAGTTTTTCTACTGTGCGTTTACTAATAAAGTGTATACTCTTTTGTCTACTCTATGTTTACTAGTAAAGTGTGTATCCTTTTGTCTACCGTGTGTTTACTCGTAAAGTGTGTACCCTTTTGCTCACGGTACGTTTCAAGTCAAGATTCGAGTCCTTTCGTTATCGATATCGATGCACAACTATTAAATGGACTTTCTTTCACTCAGATACGGTTCTAAAATATGGCACTAATATGTCAACGATTTTTGGCAACTTTATTCAGTGAATTATTCGTAAGTCATCATTGACATTTATTATATTACTATGTCATTTTCTTTCTGACTCTATTCCTCGTCACAAAACCCATCGTAAGATGGATGTAGATTTTTGTACACGTACCTCTCAACACATCATCATATAGAGGTAAAGAAACGTTTAGAGCTCGTGTATGTCCACGAATACATCGAGACAAATTTTGACGTCGTAGGCATACTGAATTGAACACTTGTTTTTCTTCTTCCGATCGAGTAGTGCTGTTCATGTGGAAGAAATCCAAGATTGCTTTTAGTGACTCGAATGAAAGTGTATCCCATAACATAGTGTCAAGTAGTACATACACAGGGGCGTCCACAAAAATTATTGGGTGTGGGTGTGGGGGCAAACGTGTATATTGGTCAGCTATTAAGTTTTACGGTTGCAGGCCAAAATATGTTTAGAGTTGCAATCCAGTGGTGGTGGTGGTGAGGCAAGCCTCCCCCAGTTGTCGACTTGTGCGTGGCCATTTACATATATGACGAATTTTGAAGGCCAGTGACCTGGATGAAGGTCAGAGTTTAGGGGGTAAAAGATTTTATATATATATATA
>JAECUM010011087.1:17500-52314 GCA_016617855.1 Megalonaias nervosa | reverse complement strand
CCAGTGGTCAGACATCGGTGACGTAACGGATGCAATGATTCTTTTCTTTTCACTTGTATTTTGACGAACTCACAGTAAATGCATTCTCTCAATTCCACAGGCAAAGCACGAATGTTCTCTTGTAAAGTATCCATAACCCTGGCAGTCAAACACTTCTCCTAGAGCGAAAGTAATGAACGTAGTGGGTAATTTCTGGCCACTGCCATTCCAGGAAACGGTCAAGAATGTCAATAAAATCTTCTAATGTAAATGGTCTAAAGCGAAATAGTAGAACGAATGCACACTTGATCCAGATAAATCGGACTTGTTTGTTGACTTTGGTCAATTTCCTCTTATGAATTTCTCGACACAAATGTTCTACAGTTACTAATTGAGATTTGACTCTGGCAAGTCCCTGCCAAATGTCCTTGTAGATCTTCTCTTGCAATTCGTTTGGTAATCTTTGAAGATTATTTTTACATCGGGTTTAAATACTTGGCTAGGGATTGTCCAACGTTGGACTCCTAACTCCGTAGCTAGCTTTTTACACAACATGGTAGGGTCACTTCAATGACGAGGTCCCACTAAAGGCAGGTAGTGACACTCTGGAGACCATTGAGCATGTTCCAGGTAAGCGCACTCTTTCTTCTCCCACTGGTGAAGTGAGACACCGCAACTGAAGCACTTGACTTTATCTCCTTCGCCCAAGTAGATAAATCCAGCTCTGGCTAATTCTTCGGGGGTAGGTCCTCCTAGATATTTTGGCCATTTCCCTTGGAAGGTTTGCAATCGACTTTCAAAATCACAGTATTCTGGCAAACGCACAGGGAACGAATATTCGTCTTTCACAGGTTCATTTCGATGAGGGTACGGTGAAATCCTTAGGAGTTTGCTCAGTTTTACATGACATCCGTAGGGTGGTAGTCGCTTGGTTTCCTGTGGAGGTGGCCATCCACCGTGAAAACCAGTAAAGTGAAAAGGTGTGCGATAACGAGCGGCATCGCTTTCACATCCGTCAGGTTTGACACGTACAGCATCACTTTCCATGGTAGGCATGGTAGTAGAAGTAGTAGTTATAGCAAAGTTCCCATGATGATGTGGTACTGAATCACTAAGGTCATAGCGTACGGCATCCCTACCATCGCAAGGCACAGCATCGTACTTGAGTTTACTCTTACTGGATACTTGCTGTGTGAATGGATTCATCTTTCTCGCTTAGCAATGGTAGTCACAATGAACTATCGACCTTGAACGTTGTCCCTTTTTATATGCTGACCAATATCGGCATGACCGTACGGTAAAGTGAAGTGGTTGGGAAGCCGAACTCGCTTCTGGTACACGATTTGATAAACTTTTCCAAGGGTCGACTGACGATTTGGTGTGTGGGTAAACGTACAATCTTGTGCGGTTCGTGGGTGGTCACTTTAAAGTTTCGATCCTGTCCAGACTGCAAGGCTTCTCTCAATATGCTAAAGTTCACCACTCGACTGGTGCGATAATTAAGAGTCAATCCTTTCACTTTACACTCCGTGTGCACATCTCCTTGATTGTTCCGGTATTCGTAGCCGTAATTTTTGGGACCGCCACTTGCAAAACTGAGAATCTTGTGGTCGGGATGCTCGTCCGTCCAGGCTCCTAAACGGTCTCCTTCGATGACAGGGTGAGGCTGACCCAGGCGATCAATGTAGATGCAACTGTCCGTGTCAAAATACAGCACACGATCTCCTAATAGTTCTAAAGCTTCGTACAGTTTTAAGCGAGCATGGGCTGTCACGTAGGCCGCAATGATGACATTTCCAAATTCGTCGGCTTCTACAAAGTCCAGTTCTTCTTCGTAATTGATTAAGAGCAAGTCCTCACGAACGACGTCCACGTGTTTCATGTATTTGGTTTTGTCGTGAATCATCTGCAAGTATCGGAAAGGTTCTGTCAAATACTCCGTCTTGGGTAAACACGGTCGTTGTGCCATTTTGCCCCACAAACAATTCAACATCACTTTGGCAAACGATCGCCTTCCTTCGTTTTTCTCGATGTGGTCTAAAGTGATGCCTTCCTGCTTCCAGTATTTCTCTTTGAACTTTGTTTGGTCGTCGGGAGTGTGACACCAGGAAGGATATCCGCTAGCTTCTTGTTTCAGTTTCAAAAAGGCATTCACGTAGTCTGCAAAAATGCCTTTTTGAGAATCGTCGCCCTTGTGGTATTTTTCTGTCTTGGGAAAGTGGTAAATTTCGTACACTTCTAACAGTTGGTATCCCAAGTCCAGAGCTTTAAACAATTCCACGCTGACCCACGTTCCCGTCAAGGCTCGTTCTTCCTGAGTGTGCTGACAAGGGTGGTCTTGGTTGCACGTTTCAGCACAAGTACGACACAAGGGAAACATCAGTTTTCCTTGGCAATGATGTGGTAAAACGGGATGGTACAAGTTCGTGGGAGGCAAGACTTTACACTTGATCAATCCTTCGTATTGTCGAATATTGTCCACGTCGATGTGTTCCGTCAGCAATTGTGGGTGCCCTGCGGGAAAGTGACAATATTTGCACACGTACGGATACAGAGAACACACGTCCAAGTATTTGATTTCTTCTCCTTTCTCCTCGTCGACTTGGTACAGCAAACAGGTGGCATTCGTCCGTCCTCCGTACAAACTGTCCCGCGGGTTCAGAGGGTCCACCAGCTTGTAACTTTCCACGATGCGCTTAAACTCGGGATCGGTTTTCAATCGCTGATCGTACTCGTGTTCCCACATTTCCACTACTTGGTATCCTTTCTCTTCTAACTTCAAGCGTCGCTGACAAGTGGCCTGGTACAAGTCTTCCATGGTCTCGTTGTAAAAACTGGTTTTTAGTGTCACGTTGAGGGTAGCAGATGGGACATCCGTGAAATAAGCACCCGTTAAACTCGTACACGATCTTGGGGTTTTCTAAGTCCCAGCCGTCTACTGAATACCTTCCGATGGTCTTTTCGCCTCCTCCGTTGCGAGCGTGTTGGATCCATTTGTCTTCCTTCTCACACAAGTAATGTAACCAGCGTAGGGCTTTGACTGAGTATTGACGTTTGACAAAATTGGTCGTTTGAGGACTGATGACAGCTAGGGTGTTTTCGGGCATGAATCGTTGACGATACACTAAGGAACACGCTTTGGCAATGGTACAAGCTTCTTTCAAAGGATCGATCCCTCCGTGTTCCATGAACAGTTCTCGAAATTTTCCACAGCAGCGACGTAAAATGTCTACGTCGGAACGACAATATTTTAACATTTCTTCTTGAAAGTCAAAAGGGTCCGAAGCGTGAGTCTGGTACCATGCGTAGAAAGCTTCTCGTTGTTCGGTACGCATGTTGTCGGGGTCGTAGTAGTGAGCCCCAGGCAAATGGGGTAGAACGGCGTGTTGATTGGCTTCGGTATTGAAAAAGTGTGGAAAATAGCCTTTGGCCATTTCTGTCATGCCAAACGTTTTAGGCATGCGGCTCAAAGGCATAGCCAAGTAACTCATTGAATCTTTAAACTGTACTTGTCCCACTTGCATGGAAATGATTTTGACTCCGTTCAAAGTGACTTTCGGACGTTCGGTACTTTGTTCCGTATAGTATCTCAACAGAAATTGTCCATCGTATCCCGAGAAATTGTGAGCCATCACCGTGGCATGGCGATGACAATCTCCGTAACGTTCGATATCTTCTTGGCTCCACGTCTCGTCGATAGGGTTTAAGATCCATTGGGCAAAATCGGCCAGTGTGTTCGATCCCCGAAAGATTTTTTCACGTCCTCCAGGAATCTTGCTGCAGTAAGGGCAATGAGTCAAGATAGGCTCTTGGATGCACTTCTCGCACGCTCGGTGAGCCACGCAGAAATTAGGAATGTGAATGCCAGTCTCTTGCATGCATTCGAAATCGAAAAAGATGAAATTCCCTTTCTTCTTCTGGTCATTCTCTTCTTCTTCTTCATGTTTGGAATGGTATTTTTGAATGTAGCATTGGTGTTCCAAGTCCACGGTTTGGCGACAAATGTGACATCGCTTCTTTCCTGAACAGACGTGCGCCTTGGCATTGTTGGTACGTATGCCTTGTCCACAAGTAGGGCACAATCTCAAGAGCTGACAAGCACATTTCTGCTGTGAACCTTGCGTCTTTAGGTGTTGTTGGTAACAGGCAGGACTGACAAACGTGCGCTGACAAGCAGAGCAATGCACTCGTTCTTGTCCTTCGTCCAGACAGGGTGTAGAAGCTAAACATCCTGAGCATTTCGATCCACAATGCTTGTGTTGCTCTCGATTGTTATAGCCATAGTCACATTTCTCACAGTAATAAGTGTATGACAGGAATGCAGTGATACTGGTAATGGCATCAAAATGTTCATCGTGATGATAGACGTGAATGTATTTTTCGTCTTTAAAATCTTGACCTCGAAACAACAGAGGTCCGCGCACTTCTTGAGGGTGAACTTTCAAGGTGTAACGTGGAGCCAAGACGTCTTGCAACTTTTGCATTTCAGGAATGCCACAGGGTGTGTCTTTAGCTAACCCCGCTTGCTGTAACAGGAGTTCTGCTTCTTTTCGTTGTTTGGCTCGGTCCGATTGTTGAATAGTTTTCCAGGCTCTTTTCCATTCTACCGTATCGTTCTTGTTGGCATACGTTTGTCCCACCACGATGGCACGGGCTAAACACATCTTGTCTTTTGGATTGTTAATTTGGACGAGACTACGCTTGAGGTTACGCAAGTTGTCTACCAACATCAACTTTTTTTTACCTGTCCCTTGGGGAAGAGACACGTGGGTCATGTACAGTGTCGCTTTTCCGTCCGTGATGTGAAATTTGTCGTTGGATTGTTGTACGTGTTGAATCTTGTCCATGATTTTGGAAGGTGTCAATTCTGTTGGACTGCTAAACTCGATCCAAACGGGAGACTTCAAATTGTCGTGATGAATAGAAAGTCTCAAGCGATCGTCTTCTTTGGCTCGACATTGCCGTTTTAGTGTGGTTAACAAAGAATCCCACACATCGGTGATGAACCCTTCTGCTTTTTCCAAGGGTACGTCAGACTTGAAATCTTTAAATTTCACTGCGTACGTGTAGGCTGTGGTTCTAAATTTTCTGGAAGAGCGTTTGTCCGTCTCCCGAATATGGTAGTACTTTTCAGGGTTTACGGGTGGTAATGGACTTTGATTTGGTGTAGACTCTTTAGGCTTCGATTCTGGTTCACTCATCTCATCTTCAAAATCGCTGGCATGAATTTGTGCCAAGACTTCAGCTACTGTGCGAGGCGATAAATCACGTTTCTGCCTCTTACTTTCTTCTTCTTCTTTCTTTTCGAAATGATGCGATCGTTTCATCTTGACGGCAAAAAGTCAAATGACTACCTGTGAAACACCATGAACCCCTATATATCTATGTCAGACCAGGGCATATATAAAGGGCTAGTGACTCCCCTCTCAGTATTCATTTCGCTCTCAAGCCGACCAGCACAATGGAAGAACCCACACAGATCGAACTTCTGATTAGAGCATTGCGAGGTGTGATAAGAAAGTTTTCTTCAGACAAGCCGACGGACTACTCTCCTTCCTTTCGAGATAAAAGTCGAGATACTTGCTATATCTGTCAAAAGAAAGGGCATTGGGCTACAGAATGTCCAGACCGTCAAAGAAGCAAGGTCAGTGTCAAAAGAAACAAAAGTCAAGATACCTGTTATCATTGTCAAGAGAAAGGACATTGGTCTTCAGAGTGCCCTAAGAAACAACAGGAGCAGGAGAAGGAGGAAGAAGAAACAGAGGTAACCTTGACAAAAGAAGAACCCCAACACGTTCAGAAAGAGAAGACAGAAAAGAAAAGAAGACGAGAAAAATGTGAGGAAGAAGAAGAGGAAGAAGAGGAAAAAAGTGTAAAAGTGAAGAAATTGAAAAAACAGAGAGTAAAAAAAAAAAGAGACAGAAGAAATCTATGAACTTTTTTAAAAGTGTTGTGTTGTGTTATGTTGTGATATTGAATTGTAAAAATTTGTAACAGAATAGACCAAACTGAAAAAACGTAAGTGTCTCTTGGTTTTCATTATTTAGAAATAATAAGGACCTACACTCATACACTCACAACACGTACATCATAGGGTTAAAGAAGGGATTTTGAGTTTTAATTGATTTTGGCAAAATGAATAGTCACTCTTTTCGAGAGTATTGGGTAGCCCTGAAAAGGACTGTTGAGTGTTTGTTTTTTTCCTTAGAACAAACTCAGGAACGAGAATCAATTCGCTTTAACTGTCTTAAGCCTTTGCCACGGCCAAGGCCTACTTGTGGACTTGCTCCTGTCAATGATTTAGTAGATATCACTAGGGGTGGTATCTGTGGTGTAGTCACAGGGTTAGGTTGTTTGGCTCGGGAAGGTCTTTTTCTCTTGGGTCGTAATAAAGAAGTCTGATACATTTGTTTCAGACTTCTTAACTCGGCCAAAATGTCCAAGAGTACCGTGACCGTTTGACTTTCGCTGTTCTCCTTCTCTCCTAGACTTTGTTTCTTCTCTACTGCTTCTTCTTCCTGTCGTTTCCTTCTTGCCTCTTCTTCTTCTCGCTGTTGCTGTTCAAGGAGAAATGCTTGCTCTGCTTCTTTCTGCTGCTGTAAAAATTTCTCCAATTCTTCTTTCTGTCTTTGTTTAAAATCGTCGACACGTGGTAATGAAGGAGAAAGTGGCGAAGGTACTGGTACCGGAACAAATTCTTGGGAAGAAGATAAAAAATCTACTAAATCCCAGTTGAAATCAACCTCTTCGGGAAGTAGCACTGTGTTCACTTTGGTAGCTGCTGCTGTACCATTACTTCTCGTCTCCACAGCCGGTGCACCCCAATTCATTGTCTTCTTAGGTTCCGTCATGTTTCACAAAACAATACCGCATCGATTCACTGCGCACAGACGCTAGTGTGCCTATATAGGAAATGTGACGTCACAGGTAGCTCTCTTCGGATTGGAAGACAGACTCCGCGAAGTGACTGAATTTTGTAACGCGTGTTGGGATTGGTGAACCCTTTCAATCCGTTTCGATCCGGTCTTCCACTATAAATAAACGCGGTTCACTTCATTCCCTTCACCTGTTCTCGTCACAGAGAAGATGTTGATCGACGTAGAATCCTCTACTTTGGTATCCTCAATGCTGTTCCGTACAGACTTACCCATGTATGTGAAAACAAAATGGACTGTCATCCGGATCACCGGGGCCACTCTTTGGAAAAGAAGATGTTATGTGGAAAGACAAGGCTGTCTTAAGCGGACTCTCATCTACGGACCAGAAGTGAGACACAGCTTAAGACAAACTTTGAGAAATTTGAGGAAGATAAGAAGACCTATGCGATGTCCTGTATGTTAACAGAATAGTGTTAACATCACATAACAAACAACGGCCCTTTTCAGGGCCACTTCCAATACCTCGAAAAGATCTTAATTTTCATTTGGTCTCCCCTAAACGAATATATATATATATATATAAAACCCTTCCTCTACTAAAAAAAGAAACATGTCACCTGTCGCTTATCGCTCTACAAACCCCCAGTCTCCTAGTCACCGCTCTACACAAATTTCCATTGACGCTATACAGGCCCAGGGTGTTGACCTACTTTCTTGACGCTATACTGGCCCAGGGTGTTGACCTACTTTTTTGACGCTATACTGGCCCAGGGGGGGTCTGTAATGCTAATTCCCATTGACGCCACGGTAACCCACTATACTACTAACAGTGACATAAGATATATGTGACACACTATGATGTTTTTATGTGCTATTTTATTTGATTTTTTTAGTCGGAATTTCGACAAATCATGATATAGCATGGAGGTGAAAAAAGGACGCAAAAAATATACAGTGTCGCTGGTATTGACACAAGATACTGAATATGTAGTTGTTTACTGATCAATACTCTGAAATTTTATTCTTTGGTTGAGTCTCTTCGATGTAGCTGATTTTTTTATGCCGTTTGCTATGTGGTGTAAGGTTCCAGGCTTAATATCAAAATATTTTTCTGCAGCTGACACTGAACAAAATTCCTTTATGTCTCCTGTATCAAGATTAATTGATTTAACTGGTCGAGGAGGTTTCGTTTTGCATTTACCAGTTTTTCCTCGTTTGCTATTCTCTCTCGATGTGATAGCTTGACGGTTTTCAATCCTATTATCTTTTTTATCAGATTTAAGATGACCAATCACTAGGCTATCATCTATCATACCACAGAAGCACTCATATACGAATCTGTGGGAATTATACGTAGTTATTTTCTTACTATCAGGAATTACAATACCAATTGTATGTGACCTGTATTGATGACTTTACCGATTGTTTTTTTATGTCGACGATTTCGAATAACATCTACTCTGTTCCCTTCGTAATTAGTAAATATCGGGTGTTTCACAAACTCAAAATGTTATTGACTCCAATCTTTGCTTGTTCCATTATACAATAGTTTTGTCTCTAATATTATTTTCCTTACTTTTGACATACCGAGCAATATAATCTTGAGTGTCTTTTATTTTTACGTCATCAGATGCATTTGTAATCTCAAAGAATTTTTTCAAAGTACGATATTTTCTTCCGTCACAAACTTCACATAATTGTGTTTTTCCCCTGACACCCACACTACAATTTAGACATGGTTGAGGTCCGGTCATTCCTTTTCTGACACTTTGTAAATGGATACCGCAATAGTCACTGCGGCAATTTTCCACATTGGATAGCTGACCCCATCATCAGCCACTTACAAGTATGATATGTCTTATTTAACATTATACTATTAGCAAAAGTCTAATTAGATGAAAGTTCAATTAGACATAATGTATAATATATATTAAAGAAAAGTAATTGTATAGCATGGGTCGATGGAACGAAGCTAGATTACTACATCAACAAATATCAAGATCTCACTGGGAATGAAATGATACTACTAAAATAAAAACGGATTTAAATCTCATCAAAAAATACATAAGATCACTAAAAGCAACACATGATGAGTTTGTGTGATTGTCTGCGTTTGAGCCGTCAACATCAAGGTTTGATTTTGACAGATTAACCAAAGATAAGAAACAAATACTACTTGAGTCACATTTGTATGATTTTATCAAACAAGCAATGAATGAGTTTTACAACGATGGTGTTGTTCGTGTTTGGTCGACGTTTAATATAGATGGTGATGGAATATTTTTAGATTCTACAATGAATCAAAATTTTGCTCATATAATACTACATAGTTTACACGACAACAAGAAGTATATTTTCAGGATATAATTTATAGCTGAGCAGCAAATACCAGATGGATCACAGTGGATAAACTGGATCCGGTAAGACAATCAATATCAGTATCAATAGTCATACGGGACGAAAATACCAAACTAGGAACATTTATCGGGATAGACAACATCTACTACAAGAACGCTTATCCTGCTGAAGCTGTTGTTTACACAATCTAT
The DNA here is from genome assembly GCA_016617855.1 of Megalonaias nervosa. Lineage (NCBI taxonomy): Eukaryota > Metazoa > Mollusca > Bivalvia > Unionida > Unionidae > Megalonaias > Megalonaias nervosa. The sequence goes on along the minus strand of JAECUM010011087.1, from coordinate 42,908 downwards.
TACGTGAATGAACCTAAGATAGCTGCTTTTGCTCCGATGAAACAGGTTCGCTAAATTGCGTGGCTCAGCGTGTCAGAGAACTTTTTGCAAACTCGAGACGAGGAAAAGGACTTACAGAATCAAGAATAAAAAAAATAAATAACTGGAAAACTCTCTTATTAACGGAGCTAAAATAAATGACGTTGCCGCTCTTGAAAAAACACTGAAGATTCCAACAATTGCGAAAACAATAACAATGAGAATTTATACGACTCTGGTCATTATCATAGCAAATGTGCTCCAATAACCATTATAGACCATAGTTGTCATGCGTGGACAGAGGCAGTAACAAAATTTCAACAAGAAAGAATAAAATTTTACGCTGGCGATAATATTGAAGAATTTCACAACATAAGTAAAAACGACCCTGTATCAGTCTGGTTATTTCACAGTGTCGGTGTCGAAGCCGCTTGCATAAATAGCATCTATGACAAATCATTCGATCAGTTTCTTTTGCCATCTGAAGTTCTACATCGGAAGGAAACACTCCAACGTGCTATGAAACAGATTGAGGAAAATATGACGGCGCCAACGATTATTTACTCGCTAACTGTTTTTCTATTTCATCTGTTGCATCTAACATCCCTCAACAAAAAACAAAAAACACAAAAAAAAAAAAAACGAAAGTGGCGTCGAACACAAAAAGAATTTCTCGATGATGTATTACAATATTGTGTTGAGTTTGGTCATGGCGGTCTATGGAACACAAAATATAATTCCTCCGATATGATATCAGTTGATAACGTAGCAGGTTATCCTGCTATTTTTCTTGCACTAGATGATTGTCATCGTTATTTTGAACGATACGGGCATCCAATACACGAAATGACACGAGTTGCAATAATTGGGCCACTACCAAATATAGATCTTACAGGATTTGCCTATCTTGAATCATTCGATGTTTCAGCGAGTATTCATCCTGTGATACCAATTTGGTTTGATAGACACTTTAATAAACCGGATACCAGTGTCCGTCTCAACATTTGTTGCGCAAAAAAAAATCAGCGTGGTGGATACCCAATAATGTTATTACGACAGACGTTTGACGCTAAGATCCTCACATCGTTGACTGTAACATCTGAAATAATATCATACAAACAACAAAACAAATTTGGTTATCACAAGATGACAAAGACATTTGTAGAGAAATTATTGGCAAATTCACATCAGCGACATCACTTCGTTGTACAAGATTAATTATGGATCCAGCAGAATTAAATTTTGTCATCAAGGACACAGCAAGAAAGGTATATTGGTGTCACGAAGATATGCAACAACACGAGATGGAATAATTATTGCCATGATCATTAACTACTGCGACGGTGTGTGTGTGTGTGTGTGTGATTTAGAATTTTAGCTTTAACAGTTTTTCAGCCATATCGCTACGATGTCTGCAGTGTGGCAGTTTATAGTGATGTCTAGGCATCATGCCGCAGACATGTAGCATGATGTCCCACCCGGTCACATTATCCTGACACCAGGCCGACCAATCCTAACACTAACCTCGGCCGGGGTTCAAACCCGCGACCTCCCGCATCCGAGGCGGACGCTCTAAACACTAGGCCACCGGGGCGGTCGCTACTGCGACAGCAGTTTTCCTCAATTACTCATTTGAGAAAATCAATGCTAGCCCACTCGTCAATAAATCTATTATCGATGAATCAATGGATTTCCCAATGATACTGTTAGGGTCTCCATGGAATCTTTTTATATTAGACGTTGTAAAATGGATCTTCTTGAGCCATTTATTTAGAAGAACACTGTGGATGCTCATTGGGGTCTGTGGCGAATAAAACACAAACAAATACGGAAATATGCAGAGTCCGCTGACGTTAAAACACCAGATATTTATTATCGCAACAATAATTTATCACGGATTTCATCATCACCGTCAGTAAACGATCCAATCACGAGATAAAGCACAGTCTATCTGAATGGTCCAGGTGGTTCTAGTAAAACATCACGTGCGATAGAATTATTTAAAAACTCTGACATGATTGTGTGGACGCCAACTCACCGGCTTGCCAGAGATATGAGACAACGTGGTGACAGCGCATGCACGTATCATAGTTTCTTTAGAGGGCGTGGTGATGCATGGACCCCCGAACGAATGGGTCAGAAATATATTCCGAGAATAATTATCTGGGATGAGATTTGTACAGTATTCAAAGATGGTCTAGGAATATTTCTTGATTGGTTATTAACAAAATCTACTGCAATTATCATGTGTGGCGATCATGTGGAACCCCCACCGTTCACTGGAGAATCCCCATATGACTGACTAAGCAACTACGTTAGCTCCTACGAAGAAATGCTGTATGACCATCGATCACATGATGAAACGTTACGACAGTTAAAGTCGCTAACCAGGTAAAACTCAGTGTGAAATCATTCGTACCGTAATTCTAGAGACGCCAATGTCTGATTTCTGGAACTTATAGCGCCCTAATGATCGTATAGTTGTATCCAGGAAAAACGTCCGTGATTCACTTCAACGTAAATTATATGAACTTCAAAAGGAAAAAAATCCTGATAAGTTAGTTCCATTATGTTATCGACCAACAAATACACGCCGACAAAATACACTTGTTGATATTCCGGCGGCAAACGGAGTTTGCAGAAAACAAAAACTCGTTCGTAATGATGTCGCCGAGGTTCCAGTAGAGGCTGAACAACAGGCGTTGTCGTTAATCCCATCGTGCTGGACTTTGGGATATGCGATAACAATTCATTCGTCTCAGGGAGTAACAATATCAGATACCAATATCTGGATTGTCGATGATCGCCTAGAATGGTCAAATTTAGTTTATCTGGCTATGTCTGGAGTAACAAAAATATCCTAGTTACACAGGGTTGTCTACGTGTTGGAGTTGCCAACAGCGTCAAAAATAACAACAGCGTCACCAGGAATTATCAACGCAGTGAAGAAAAAATTAGCTGCTTATGCACGAGATGACCAAAATAAATCACGCCGGTTTGATCTGGATGTGGAATTTCTCATAATGCAGAAAAAAACGACCAAGTAATCACTGCGCCTGCTGTAACACAATAATGTTGTGGCAATATTTTCCTAATGGCATACGACAATTTACCGTGGACAGAATCGATAGCAGTCTGGGCAACACACGCGAAAATATCTCCCTGACATGACTTGAATGTAACAGACGTAGCTTCGTTCCTCAACGCATGTGGCTCTTGTTAGCGTTTTTTGCTGGCGCTTTGGGAGAGTCCCCCGCTAGCGTCTGCAAAGCTATATCCAATCTGGTGGTAACTGGGTGTTTTAAGGAACTACCTGTAACTGTTCACGCACAAATCCACGTTGAGGAGCTGTTGACTCTAGTCTATAGATTGGTGGCTGTGTTGTTGATCTTACAACGCTGAAAATTTGATGTGTTGTTACACTCCACACCTGATCAGTTGCTTTTGCTGAACCACCCTGAAGTTCACCAGGTTCATTTTAATAACTCACTGTTACTTTTCTATCCAACACTGGTTGTTGTAGCTGATCTGGTAATTGTCGCCGTGGTATGTGTTGTTTCGCAATTTCATCGACAGTTTTAATGTTAATTCTACTCGTGACCTCGTTGTTTAACATGAGATAGACTCGCAAACTATTGACGAGATCCATCCTGAACGTGCAATAATTCCAAGGCATATTCATGTCGAAAGAATCGCTATGCAAGTGTTTGATTAAATCGTTAAATGATTGCCTGATCGCGATGTATCGCGGTGTGTCCATTTCTGAACCTAATGTGTTGATGTTGCATCAACGTCGTTGCTGCACCGAGAAGTTCCTTGCTGCCAGGTTCAACATGTAGCAGTTGTGGCCATTGCAGGCCGTCATTAGGCAGGGGGTCCACGTTGATAATTTGTTCAAACGCTGCTGCGACCACAGTTGCTGTTTTAGACGATAACGGTTCATCCTCTTTGAATCTACTTGCAACATCTACGACAGTCAACGCGTATTTGTATGTGCGACGTGTATGTACGTCATGTAGTAAAAACATGACATCTGCCTGATGAACTTCGTTGGATGTGCTGGCATCAAACCGTCCATATTGAATCGTTTTGAGATGTGGAAGATCAATTGCCATATGGCCTGTCGTTACAACCAATCTGCAGCTACAACTGGTGTGACAACTTCTCCATCGGCGAGTTGTATAATTGCTGCTGTACCTCTCTAATATTCTCTTAGACTATAATAAATCGACTCCATTATGTAATTCTTGGCATTTAATTGCCCGCTCTCAACATTATTTTACCTTTCATCGCCGATCTTATCCACCCATTTGCGAGTGATTCTCATATGTTTTTATTCTTTATCGAGTTTAGCGTGTGCATTAACTTGGCATCCGCGATATGTCGTTGTTGCTGGTCAGGATTTGTATATGCGACATCATGAACATGACATGCTTGATCAATAGCATTTACCGGAAATTCGCCTGGGTTTGGTTGATTTTTTTTTATCGTCCATTCTAATATCAAAGCGACTTCCTTGACCACAATAATTATATCCTGGAAGATGTTTTTTCCCCAGGATACTTAGACCTTGGCGCTTCAGTTGTTTTCCCGAGTGCCTTAGCATTATCGTACCTTTTGTTCACAACAAGAATACTCGCAAACTTATTTTTTTGTGCGCCGCATTTTACACATTTACCTGTAAGTGCCAGAGTATTATTTCTCAACGTGGTTGCTCTCAGAAATTTTGTACCAGTGACTGTCTTGCATCTAACACAATATAAACTCATGATTATAAATAATATTATATCTGTACCAATATGAACTTGATTGACGTTTCAGCGACACGTGAGCAAGCACCGATCAAACATCATCCAGTGTTAGCAAATTCCGTTCGAGCTATTATAATTGGTCCGTCTGGATCGGGTAAAACCCAATTTTTGCTCAACCTGATAATGAGGTCGCTCAAATGGGACTAACATTATTTAGTAACGCCATCTGTGGATGACCAACGATGCAATTATGTTCTTAAGGAATTTAATGAATCTGTATCAGCCGAAGACGCTGTTATTGAATTTATCACAAACATGGATGAAGCGCCGTCCGTTGAGGATCTTAACGGGCATATCAATAATCTAGTGGTTTACGATGATGTCATGCTTGACAAACAAATCCAGCCAGAATATTTTCACAGGGAAGGCATAAAAACACAGATGTTATTTACATTACTCAGCGGTACACTCTGATTCACAAATTGATCTGAGATAACTCTAATTGTTTGGTTATTTTTAACGGGGTTGATACACATACGCTTTGAAATATTCATCAAACATGATGTCCCGGCGACATGGACATAGGTAAGTTTACAATATCCTTCGCACATGATCAGAAAACCATGCAAGGATTCATTACGATACGTTTACACGATCCAGCAATACGTTATCGAATTGGTCTAGATAAAATCTTTTACTAAAGAAATGCATTTGTTGTATAATGAACAAGGAAAACATTAACGAGATTATCTCTGCGATCCAACAATTGCTGCAAGATGAACTCGATGTTGAAAAAGTCAACGATGATTTTGAGATGATTCAGCAGCAACATGAAGAGGGCAGATATACACTAGCGGCAGAGTATAGATTTATCAAATTCCTCCAACGCGAAATGGAATTGTCGTTGGCAGATTTACACGAACAACACGATATAGATAAATTTGTTCCATTGGCAAGCGCCATTGAAAAAAGTACGATCAGATTTGTCTCGACAATATGAAACTTGAACGGCTGTAAGTGCACGTGCTAAACAGCAAAAAATACTTGTATTGGAATCTGTTAATAATCTAAATAAACAGGATAAGTGGGCACCGACACAATCATATGACCCGGCAGGGCATCCGGAGAAAAGCTGTAAAGAATATATCCCTACTGGGCCAGCATTAATGATTGCCTAGACGTGGTGTAGAGACCATCGACTGCGTCACAGATTAGATTTACAGAAATCGTCAACGTGATATTGACAATGCCCGGCGATACATGACGATCACCACCTGATGGATCTTTGCTATGTCAAAGAATATCTGGAGGGCCTTTTATTTTCTCCCATACTGCAACAATCTTCGGAAGATATTCAGCAGCTATATCATTGATAGCCTGCTTCACCTTATTAGAATCAAGCCCGGATATTTCGAGTGAACTCAGATCGTCTCTGGAGATTTTAAAACGATCATAAAATAATTTTTGCTGAGTGGGGCCAGTCTCAAATCTGGCGCCTCATGAATATAAATTGCTAAACGTGAAGCATCGATAAACAAATTTCTTAGATGTCTCATTTCAAAACCGATATTTGATCAGCTGCATCAGTGGTGGTTTTATGTGAAAATACCAGTGAATTATTGGCGTATAAACTACCAAATGTTTTTCTCTGATATTTGGTCAAATATAATAATGTCGTAATTGTGTGCATGCGATTTCAAGTGACCGACCATTAGGCGCTTTTATCGGAGTTGGAAAACCAAGATTGAATTTCGGCTGTGTTGACGTTGCTGATATAATTGTGGTTGTCGACGGTGTTATGGTAGCAATTATCTGTTCCAGTCTTGTGGCTATTTTTGCAGTCATTATTTTCTATACGGCGGATTCTAAATGTGGCGCTGGCAACATTGGCAACAGTGTGTTGGCGTTCGTGTGGTATCAATAATAAATATCACTGATAGCATCAAATTCATTGTCCAATATTCTACCGTCGTTTAATCCCGCTGACAATATCGATGATATATTTATACACGGATATGTCTCAGCGTAAGTTATTTCTGTGTGCTTGTGCAATTTTTTGCTGCTACATGTTGATATTACTTTCGCGATAATATTGAGTATACCAGCAACACTAACAACAATAGAGACACCGATTCCATCCATGGGCCGTATCACGGGCGTCGCTGATAATGTGCCGATTAACGTCGTTGTTTCAGCGACCAGCGAGGAAACCGCGTATACAACATTGTTGATGACGATGATTCGTCTGCGATATTTTTTTTTTGTTTTCTATATGCTCGTCGATAATTTCTTCCAGCGATGCCTTCCACGCACATGCTTGATTACGCTGAAAGGATTGTGTGGGATTCATTATGGTATATAATAAGTTACAGATTGAGGTGTTTGCGAGGCGAATTCCAGACACCACCAATATGTCGTTGCGGTTAAGACTTTCATCTGTTGGTTAAAGTATCAATGTTTCCTCGGTAGTTTGATTTAACACGACCGACACGGTTACGGGAAATCTATCGGTGGAATAAAGCCATGGAAATGTGGTGAATATCCTAAATTTAGCTGCGTTACACACGGAGAGCCTGGACACCCCGGTGATCTCAGAGGTACGTTTGTTGGAGTGTTTTTCCTGTGACCACGTTGCCGATCCACACGCTACTGTGTATACCATGTTGATGATTAGAGTCGTATGAACAACACTATCTTGAATCTTTTTGATTTTTTTCAGCGATTTGATCGAGTCGTATGCAACTTTCAATGAGACTAATATCGACGAAATTTTTAACCCTAAGAATCCGTTGATGATTCAATTTATGACTCCTCCAAAATTCATAAACACGTTCATTTGATTACTATATTCAGCTCTTAATGTGGTCTGTCCATCATTCATTGTAATTAACGAGGTCATCGTCGGAATGTTGCTGTTGGACACGTATTTTTTTGTTGCAGCGTCATCATTTGATTCTGGTTCTGTCAAATTAGCAATGCTGTTTTCACCCACGTTCAGATCGTCATTCATTGCATCTCCAGCTTTAGCAACGCATTTACTGATCTCAGTTTTGATAGCATCGTTGCTGTTGTGGTCCACGTATGTATTTGTTGCTACGCCATCATCTGATTTTGGTTCTTTCACATTAATAATTGCATTTCTGCTCATTTTGAGACCGCTGTACATTATGTCTCCAATTCTTCTAATACGTCCAGTAATCTCTCTACGGATTCTTAACATTGAATCCCTCGAGTCTTTAATCTTACTGGTTCTAGCAAACACCACCAAGTTATCTTCTGTCGCCCCTAGAACTCGCAGAATAATATCTGTCAAAGGGATATTGCTGGTCTTTAACCGTCCTTGCTGATCCTGAAAAACAACAACATCATTTGTGTCAATATCGGTTGGACGCAAAAGATCAGTAAGTTCATCTCGTGTTGCATATTTGGATAAATCAATGTCACCCTGGGGCTTGCCTTTAGCAGACCTTCCGTAAATATCTACCATTATAAACTATTAACCTGTTTAAAACGACGATAGACGGCTATGCCCTCTGGTGGTATATTCATGCACGATTTAATGAGGCGGTGCTGATGACCTTGACACAGCATTAAGTACAGCAAGTACTTCAGGACCGCATATTGGTGGATCCGTTGTTGTCTGCGTTGGTAATTTTGAATACCAGATTGGTATGTCACCGGCTAAGCCACTATACCGTAAAAATGCTCTCAGTAGTGCCAATCCATACGAATCGAAATGAACAACTCCACGTGGATCAACCGAGTATTCAACCCAGTGAGTTCCTTGACCAGAACGTCCATCGAGATTAATGATACAGGTTTCAACATGGTTTGGTTGTTCCTGTAATTGATCACGCATGAAAACACCTCTGAAGTCTTTTATCTTTAATCGCAGAGCAGCAAGTAAATCAAAATTGGACATGAGAAGCTTCATCGAAGCGTCCTCGGCAGTCTCAGACCTTGACCGCACCGAGTTCCTGTCAATCTTAGACCCTGTCCGTTTTTTATTGAGGTGTTTATGCTGTGTCCTGTTGATTTCTTCAGTGCCATACCGGCAGCTGTTCTAAGTGCAGTTGCTTTTGCAACAGCTGGAGCCGCTGCTGAAATTAGCGCTGGTAATGCTGCTAGAAAAGGAAATATACCTCTGGTTTTTGTTGTGTCAAGTCGAACGCTAGTTCTTGATTTCTTCTTTCACTGTAGTGTTTGAGTCGACGTTCAGTCAACGATAACATATTTGGACCTTGCAACGCCGCTGATTTCAGAGTTATTTTTGCCCCAGAATTCTTCTTGGATGCGGAGTGTAGTTTTTTCTTTCATCTGACCAGGTGTCAGAGTAACATAGACTGATGATATGACATTATAACATCATAAATGATCTAATTACATGTTCGGAAAATATTATGTTTTCAACAGGCGCATCAACGACTCTCATTCGTCCACAAACACATTCAAGCAACATTGTTTTATCTGACACTATAACAGCGATTGCTCTGTAACCATCAGCTTGTAATCGTGCTGCACGAACTCGGAAGTGTATGCCGATCACAGATCGTCTAAACAAATCCGAATGCTCCACTGAGAAACAATAGCTCGAATACAGCGTTTAGAAATCGGGCTGAGGTATCTGTAAAACGGAATCAACATTTCGACCACGCCCCATGAATGACATCAACCGATGATAAGCACGTGCAATATGATTATTATCGAAATTTAGTAACACTTCATCGGATGGTTTTTGATGTCCATTTATTCTCAAAGAAACATGACTAACTCCGAGAGTATTAAACACCATTGTGGTCCGCTCTTGCGAATCTATTCTGGCGTTTTCCTGAAACGCTAAAAATATATGTCGTAGCGCCGACACTCCCTTCTGTGATGCTATCTGCCTTGTAAATAACCCAACAACTTTACTATCGACACTATCTGTGGTTATAGTCAACCATGACAGCGTTGACTTTCCGTCGTCGTCCATGAAAGAGCAGCCGTTGTTCCTCAACGAGTGATGGCTTCATCGTTGGCATCTACAATGAAAGTTTTGTCAGTCTCACTTTACTAGCATTAGGTCGCCGGGTTGCAACGTTGTCGGTGGCTTTTCGAACTAGTACAACTGTGTGTTTAGCACCGAAAATAAAGTTTCTAACACGTCTGCAGAACACGAAAATATGTGACAGCGGAATTACGCAAGAAAATTCTTCTGCGCCGTTCAACATTGATCGACGTGCAACGAATCCCAGATTGAAATTATCATTCATCGGTGCAACTTCAGTTTCAGAGGCATTCAGTGTTACGTTATCGCTCTCGGGGTGATCAGTAGTATATTTGGCAAACATAACTGAAGGACCAGCGGACCTTGAGTAAGCTTCGGAATATCTTGCGAGGCCGAACATTGTCGTGGCAACGTCAACGTTTTTGAGATATGATTCAATGTTTTGTCCGTCACTGACGTATGTGTTACACTGTTAAACAACACCATAACACCATTATTAACAAAACCAACTCGATCTCCAATTCCATAAGCTGTACCATCTACTTTCTAAAGTTTTCCTTCGGTCTCAATGAATGCCTCGGCGGGCCGGAAATATCTGCTTATATCTTGCACTTGTCGCTCGATTGGTCCACGTGCATCAGGAGCACGTGCATCGTAGGAATAATGCTGATAATCACGCACTGATTCATCTTTGAGGCTTGGTACGTCCATACAAATGCTGGATGAAATTCACGCTTGAACATTTTTATTTATATTCGTTGTTGTCTAAAACGACCGTCGAGCCAGACCACCTCTCGCTATTAGACTTGCTGATATATTTTTTTCTCTCTCGGTGGCTACTTGTTATTTTTCTGTTACGGCACTCCAGCTAATTCTTTCAACCGCTCATTTACAGCTTGATTTATTATTTTGCTGACTCTTGGGGGAATCGCTTCGGTGCTGGGTAGTTTTACTGGAATGCTTACTTAAATGCTGGGCTATTTTTATTGGCTGTGGATTTCGTCGTACTAATCGTGCAAGTCTGTCTTTAACCGCCGATATCGCTTTACTAGCAAGATTACCAACAGTGCCGATAGCCTAATCGCGAACAACTTCGATGGCTTTCATACCTAATTGTATTGCAATCCGGATAGCTTTTGGGGCTATCTTTCTGATTATAACCTTGAACAACATCGCCGAAGCCATCTCCGTAGATCATGTTATAAAACGGTAATCGTTGGGCATTGTGCACAATCATGCTCTTTTGTTATCGCCGATGTAATTGATTACTCACTGAAGTAACTGTCGATAATTTCATCGATCATGGCCCGAAAAACTCCACTGTCCATGACGCCTGAAAAATAGCAGCTGCTTCATTGATGATTTCGTGGGAATTGTTGCTGGCACTACTTCCACTAATAAAAATGTCTAGTCGATCAACATCAGCGAGAATGTTATTTGGACAAAGTTTATCTTGAATCACCGGCAATTCAGTGATAATTTTACCCCCTTGTTTCCTACGATGTCGATCGCGAGTGGCAAGGCCACTTCCTGTTGCTCCTTCAGGTGGTTCTGGTTCTAGTTTCGGAGAGAGCTGCACGAGGGCCTCTGATGGAGCTTTTCTCTTTTCCTTTGTTGTTTTAGGCCTAGGTTTTACACCTGATTTTATTCTTTCTTCTTTTGATTTTTCAATTTTATGTTTCACTTCTTCCAGTTTTTCTTCGATCTCCAATTCTACACTTTCAATATATTCACCTACTGCATTTTTAAATATTTCAAAATCTCTGTCGCCAGTTTTAATTTGCTGAATATTAGCAGCGACGCGATATACATCTTTGACCCGATCAGCGGATTTCAAAACTGTAAATATGTTTAGGTTTTGCATATCTCTCCCTAGCACCATATCCATAAGCGGCAATTTCAAATACTTGATCCGGATTCCTGACAGCGGCAATACCCCCTCTGTAAATTTATCTATTATCTTGGTTTTAACTATTGGTGGTGGTTGAACTTCGGGTGGTGGCTGAACTGGTGGTGGTGGTGTGGTGGTTGAAGACGGTGAGCAATATCAGCAGGTAATGGCTCAAGAGTTTTTTGTGTTGTCTCAGTTGCAGCAACAATGTTTTTGGTTGATTTGACAATTGGTTTAAATAAATATTCTGTAGCCTCTGTAAATTCCATCCTGGTATTGTTGCTGATGCTGTTTCGCAGAATCACGGACTGGTAGATACTTCATAATTGCATCAAGTCGTTGTCAAGCTAATTTTGCCATAGGAGATTCCATCGTAAGCGCAGAATCACTCATTATTATCATTGCAACAACGATTTAATTACAGGTCACTGTGTCAGCAGATACACAAGATTTACAGTAACGTAACGTAATTTTTTTCCAACTATGATGAATTGCCTAATCTCAATTATTCTAACAGTTTAGAAATTGCCCTGATCATGAGATTGGGCAAAAAATACCTATGCGTGATTAATAACGCGAAGGTCTTCCTCACATGAGGTCACGTGGTTGAGCTAAAAATACTTATTCGCTAATAATAACTGGATGATATTTATATAACAAAAATCGATTCTTGTACATTCTCTGTGAAAACCACCCATTTTGCCGCAGGCTATTTCGAACATTCTCTAGTACGGTGGTGATAGCAGACCTGTTTCGCTTGAGTAAGTGCCCAGTACCGTGACGTCATATTGACCCATGGTGTGCTAGTCGATATACAAAATTCCCGTTGTCCGTATATGGGCCCAGGGTGAATTTTTGTCCGTACAAATCGTGTCCGTATATTGACCCGGGGAGGGGGTGGGGGGTCTGTAATGTTAATTCCCATTGTCCGTACGGTGCCCCACATTACTACTGGTGGTGATAGCAGACCTGTTTCGCTTGAGTAACTCTACCTATGGACTACAGATATGACTACGAATTGAGACATTATTTTTTTGTAAATAACACTATTTCTACTGATATATTCTCTGTGAAAGCCACCCGCAGAATGTTTTGGAACATTCTCGAGTATTCTGATAGCAGACCTGTTTCACTTGATTAACTCTACCTGTGGAATACATATACGGACTACATATACAGATTTCTCCCTACTAGGCAATGTATATAGTATGAAGTTAGATATATTATTTATTTTTTTGTGATTAACATTATTTATTGTATTTTATTTTAGCTGAGTATTCTAGTGCGCGGGATTAATTATAAATTATCTGAAACGTTTTTGATTTATCGTCAGTAGCAGGTATTTATATTAGGTTTTAACCAATATCTTTCGAAGCTGCTGTAGTGTAGTGGCAATATCGTTGGATTACTAATACCAGTATACTTAGGAATAGGCATACTGCTGATGGGTTAAAACAGAAGTTATTAGGGGGTTGGGGCGCAGGCTAAGCGTTCGAAAGTCAACTGGAAGACGTACTGATAGCTGACAATTTGCGCATATCCATCACCATTTGAAACTGGTGGTGGTGTGGTTTTGCACCACCTCGGGTTCGCCTGGGGGTGAGTATGCAAAAACATGTTTTAAATCAGTGCGTATGCTGTTGACCGTAGAATCATGGCCTGAGCGAAATTTATGGACATACTTCTGAATTTCTAGTAATTAGTTTCGTATCTAGGAATACACCGGGGGTATGTCCATGTGACCATAAAGGGGAAGCAACTTTCCCCCACCCTTTAATGGTAAAAATAGACCGTAGAGGTAAAGAGCCCAAAAATAGCCAGAGATAAATATAGCCAGAAATACATGCGAAATATAGCCAGAAATATATGAAAGATATAGCCAGAAATACATATGGAAAATCCAAAAATAAAAATAGACCTCATTGAACGGTACTCAATGAAGGGACAGCATGAAGACAGAAATTGAAAAAGTGAGAAACCCTCATTAAAGGGTAACTCATGAAGGGACCCCATGAACGGATATAAACTGGCACAAACAAAATAACTGCAAATTAATTGGAAACTAAACTGGCACAGACAAAAGGTCAGCCTCAACAGTCTATTTTTGCTTTTTGCTGCTTTAAATAATATAATAACTAACTAGCGTTATTTTCTTGCTATGTTATTCTTATTCCGACAAAAAAAATATTCACATTTTATAACACACAAAAAGATGATGTATCACATATAGTTTCTGTTACTGTTAGTTGGTCATTCCAACGGTTCCATTTTTGCGTCATTTTTTTCACCCATGTCTGGCGCCCCTTAGGTCGGTTGACCCCCTGTACTACTCATAGATGAACCCTTTCCTGCATACGTCATATTTGTATGGTTTGTCACCGGCGTGTATAGTCATGTGTAACATCAATTTTTACCTGTGGATAAATGACGTCTCGCAGATTTCACATTTGAAGGGTTTCTCAACTGTATGAGTCATCATGTGTCGTGACAATGCATAGTTCCATCTAAACCATTTCCCATATATTTCACATATGAATATTTTGATTCAAGTGTGCATCTTCGTGTGCAATGAACAATTTGATCTACTTCCAAATAATTTCCCACAATTTTCACCTTAAAACTTTTGCCTGATGTGTGCATCTCCGTGTGTTATGAACAACTTGATCTGCATGTTATCAATTTCCTATATGTTTTACAGTAGAATGGTTTGTGAACACTATTTTCCTTTGGATTATGTTTACAAACTGGATCTGTGGTAAAACAATTTCCACATTTTCACATTTGAAGGATCTCTTACCACTGTGCTCCAACATTTGTCTTGACATTTGTGTGTGTGTGTGTGGTTTAGATTTTTAAAGTAGTTTTAACAATTTTTCAGTCATATCGCTACGATGCCTGCATTGTGGCAGTTGATAGTGATGTCTAGCACTGGGGCATCATGCCGCAGACATGTAGCATGATGTCCCACCCAGTCACATTATTCTGACACCAAGCCGACCAGTCCTTTCACTAACCTCTTAATGCTGAGTGCCAAGCGAGACAGCTGTTGGTACCAATTTTATGTCTTTGGTATGACTCGGCCGGTGCTCGAACATATGACCTCCCGCATCCGAGGCAGACGCTTTAACCGCTAGGCCACTGGAGCGGTATCTTGACATTTTGATCCGTCTAAACATTCTCCCCACATATTTCACATATGAAGGGATGCTTCCTAGAGTGCGCCATCATGTGTTCTGACAAACTATTGCTTCGACTGAACAAATTCCCGCATATCTCAGATTCTTATATTTATATATTTATTTAATTATATTATATTTATATATTGATATTATATTTATATATTTATTTTAAATGTTTATATTATATTTATATATTTATGTTTGTAGTATAGTTATTTAGTTATATATTTATATTATATTCATATATTTCTATTGCATTTATATATTTATATTATATTTAAATTTCAATATTGATAATATATTTCTATATTTATACTATATTTATATGTATATTATATTTATACTAAATTTATACATTTTTATTTATATAATATTTATGTTTATATTTATATTTATATATTTATAATTAGACTATATTTATATATTTATATTAATATTATATTTATATTTTCATATATATATATATATAAGTATATATATATATGTATAAGTATATAGAGTAAGTATATATATATATATATATATATATATATATATATTTATAGTTATATTTATATATTTATTGTTATGCTATATTCATATATTTATATCATATTCCATTGTGCATCATCATGTCTTTCATCAGTGTGGACATGCAAAAATTGACTTATTTAACTATACGCACTAACAGTTTGCTCCACACACGAATTCTAAAATGACGCGGGAAATAAGAACACCACATTCATAACGCTCGAAGATTGCATACATCATGCTAATGAACGGACCAATTAACGTTCGAGTACTGAGCTGCGATTTCAAAATGCGGATATGTCTTCCGGCTACTGTACATTATTTTTCAATTAATATTTAGTTATTTTCTTTCTTCAAGTCAGAGTAATAATTGTTTTCAGGCTATTTTGAGAACAAATTGGTTTCTTGTAGCCAAACTGACCAGTTTTCTTCCCCCAAAAAGGATGTGGCTGGTCCCGAAGTAAATCAAATGAACATTGTTGAACGCCTTTGAGCATACAAGTAATGCGCATAATAATTGTCCTAGAAAAAATGTGCTTCGGTATTAAATATTTTCGAATTTACTGAACATTCTTCAAAATTACACAATAAACGTAGAACCTTCAGATATAAGAAGAACAACAAACCACACGGTGTCTTGCTAATACATTGCTACTCCACCATCTATGATGAGGTAGATCAGTTTCTTTCTTGCATGTTAGAGTATGGTTGTGAATATTAAGGAATTTCACGTGTGACTATGTTGGACAATGTAATTGTTTCCTTCGTGTATTGGTAAGTCCTGCATCGTTTATTTCCACAAGATTTCGATTTCCCATCTATTCTTTGAATCCAGGATCGCTTTAAATTATGAAAATATACAATTAAAAAGCAGATGGTTTTCTCCTCTAGCGTGGAACCTATTTTCGTGGATTTTAGATAGTATAGTTAACACGCCCCTATCGAGCTATCAATCGAGATATATCCCCCTTGAAATCTGCAATTTGCACACAGTATGCGTAATAGTCCAACATAGTCTAAATGCAGTATACTTTTACGTTATGTACGGTTGATTATATCCGACATCTATTTTCGTTGTCATTTAAAAAAGATTATACTGATGTTAATGTTTAACAATACGTATTAGAACCTTGACTTGGTTGCCACAGAATAACAATGTAAGTATTTCTTTACCTTAAATAAACATCCAAAACCTGCACGGCTCTTTTGAGCAGTAGTAATAGTCGTATGTTGCCCAGTTTATCAAAACAATTTTCAGACTGTCAGTTATCAAAGCAGTTTTGTGTATGTATGAGTGGGGGGGGGGGGAATATTGCATTACATTTTATTACTAAATCGATACAATTATTTGTTATATTGATCAATGATCACAGACTTCAGATTCTTATCATGAGAGAGAGAGAGAGAGAGAGAGAGAGAGAGAGAGAGAGAGAGAGAGAGATCGCACATTAGTTGCAAGTCATGTTGCACGCGACGCACTTGTGTTTTTGATTTTGATATATTCATTGTGCGGACGATGAGTGGACAGGCACCAGTTTCTTATTTTTATGATATTGAACTCCAGAAGGCAGTGAAAGAAAATAAAACTTAAACATAAATATTATTGCAAATGTATTTGTTCCATTGCGTACACTACCCACCCTTCAGAAAAACCGATGTATACTCACATGCATGGGTACACACCCTCAGACATGATATCGAGCTGTTGAGCATCAGGTCTTTTTTTCAAGGACAGCATATTCCAGACCTAAACACAACTCCTCATGCATTAAGAAAGGTGAGGAAAAAGTGGGCTTGATATGCCACATTACTTATCGCTTCCAAACTTCACTCATTGCAAGAATATGATATACAGGTAACTTAGACTAATATATAAAGATAACACGCCTTAGAAAATGCGTGCATAGGTCCTCCCGCCCAATCCAATATAAACTTAAACCCATTTTATTTTGAGCGCACTCACCCCTGCGCGAAATAGATTTATTTTCTTTTTATATTGGCAGTATGCTTGCGTCGGTGGATTAAGTCTGGCCGAGAGAGTCAGATTTGACAATGTAAAATCCTCACTGAGATTATAGACACAAAATATTAATGAGAGATCGACCATCAATGTTTATTGAGTCGGACTAAATGACATAATAATAAACCAATATATTTCAAGGTAGTCTCAGAAGGTTCTGAAATGTTATGCAACACCATGCCTTTATTTTCTAAGCAGATGCACTCGATATACGTGAAGCTACCTCCTGGCTGACATAAACCATCATATTTCTATAATCTGTTTTAGTTTGTTATTTTACCGCAGCGCTACTTTATAACTCGTGTCAAAGCTATCAATGCTCCACATATGAACATATTTCAACAAGGACCACATTATCAAGTACACTAAAACTTAAATCATTCCAAGTCAAAATAGCGCGGTGAGGTACAAGTGGGCTTGATATGCCACATGACTTCTCGCTTCATGTAAACCTATGTAAACTCTTCCAAACTTCCCTCACTGAACTATGGTCTTACTGATCCTTTCGAACGAGAAAGCATATTGAATATTGATAGGCCCGAGGCCAACCATCATCAAATTCAAATGACAGACTAAACCTTATATTGCGGTCTCCAATGTCATCTTTTCGCATTAACTGAAATTATAATATTTACGTTATTTTCATTGCCATGGGTTCTATATCTAGTTGAACATTGTAGACATGATTCGAGAGATAGTCTTATTGGAATATTTATTTTATTAAAACAAGGTTACAAATTACAAATATAAAGACGTTTTTGAATCATGCAGTTGATTAAAAATAATTTCATCAAATAACGATTGCATGAAAAAGAATACAAATGACAATTGTTGTGCACATTTTATCACAGGACTTCCCTCAACGGTAATATATTTTTCAAAACGAATCCCACTTGCTTCCAAATCAAAGAATTTTAAAATATGTTCATGATCTGTAAATTAATTTTCTGCAAAACAATGTATAAACTTAGACAATGATTTTACCAATTCATATGTTCTAACATGATTAATATCCATAATACTAGAACCCTGGTTCAATTTTCCTGCATACTTCCACTTTCAAAGGACTTTATTCTCAGTAGTGTGTATCTTCAAATGTGATGATTAAACTGTTTAAATGCTTTTCAGCAAACTTCTCAATTGAATGAATTACCCCTATTTTGGTGACAATACTTCCTGTGGCTAAACAATTTGATGCACATTTCACTTTTGAAACATTTGCCACCAGTACGATCAATTAGGGTAGCCCTCTCCAGCAATTATGATAGCCCTCGACCTACAATTTACCATATTTAACATGTGAATGCTTTGTCACTAGTGTAAATACTTGAGAGTGATGACAAAATGAACAATTTCCTACATATGTCTCTTTTGAAGTTTTTCTCACCTGGATGTATCACCATGTGTTGTCTCAAAGAAGAGCCATGACTAAACCCTTTCCACATATTTCACATTTGTATTTTTTTAAGGGGGGTGTATATTCCTATGTCATATTTAACCTCTGGCTAAATGACTTCTCGCATATTTCACATTGAAATGATTTTTCGCCTACACGCATCTTCATGTGTCCTGACAAATCATAATTGAATCTGAACAATCTCCCACATATTTCACATTTGATAGTTTTGTCACCTGTTGTTTCTTAGCGTGTAATACCATCTATGAACTGCTTCTAAACAATGTCTCATAGAATTCATATTTAAATGATTTTTTGTTAGTGTGTACGGTCGAGTGCGATGACAAGGTTAACCTCCGGCTAAACAAATTCCCACATGTTTCACATCTGCAAGGCTTGTTACAATTGTATTCCATATTCCACTGCGTACATTAGTCATATACGGGTTTATCACAAGTATGTGTTTTCAGGTGTTTTTCATTATAATAATAATGACAAAACAATTTCACGCATATTTCACATTGTATGTTTTGTCATATATATATATATATATATATATATATATATATATATATATATATATATATATATATATATATATATACACACACACGTGTCTAGACAAACCTTCTGTCAGGCTAAATAATTTGCGACAGATGTCACAGTTGATTCGTCACCAGCCTGTGTCTCCTAAGTGTGATAACATACCGGACCTGTTGGAAAACAAATTCAGTCAATTTTCACATTTCTTTGTTTTGGAAGCAGTGTGCAACTCCATGTGTCTTGAGAGACATTTGTATCGTCCGAATAATTTTCCACATGTTTTACATTTGAATGGTTTGTAACCAGGGTGCATCATCGTGTGTCTTGAAAAGTTGCCCAGAGTGCTATACGAAACCCCACATACTCCACATTTAAATGGCATATCAGTGGTGTTACATTTGCCTTCCCTAATGTGTCTTGACATATTCTCGTTACGTGAAAACGATTTTCCGCATCTGTCACATTTGAATGGTTTGTAACCAGTGTGCATCTTGGCGTGTTCTGTTAAACTAGATAAATGTTTAAACAATTCCCCACATACTCCACATCTGAATGGCAAGATAATGACACAACTGCATTTCTTAATGTGGAATAACAAGCATTGCTTGTATGAAAAGGATTTTCCACATTTGTCACATTTGAATGGTTTATAACCGGTGTGCATCTTCGCGTGTGCTGTAAATCTGGATATATGTTTAAACAATTCTCCACATAATTCACATTTGAATTTTTTGTCAATGATGTCACAGTTGCCTTTCTCAATGTGGGATGCCAACATAAAGTTGTTTGAAAACGATTTTCTACATCTGTCGCATTTGAATGGTTTGTAACCTGTGTGCATCTTGGCGTGTGCTGTAAACCTGGATACATTTTGAAATAATTCCTCACATACTTCGCATTTGAACGGATTCACACGAGTGTGTATCACCTTGTGCATTGACAACTTAGTCTTCTGTCTAAACCGTATCCCACATATTTCGCAATGGAAGTATTTAACCCTTCTGTGCGCTATCCTGTGTCGTGAAAAATTATTGCTATCTGTAAACAACTTCCCGCATAGCTCACATTTAAGAGGATTTGTTTCAGTGTTCATCATGTCTTTCTCCTGTGTAGACATCTGAAACTTGATTTATTTTAACATAGCACTAACACGTTTCCTCCAAACCTCAATTCAACTGACATCGGAAACATGAAGAGCAAATTTATAATGCAGTAATACGGTATACACCATTCTAATGAAAAGAAAGTCGAGCAATAATTGGCCTGAAAAAAAAAAAACGTGCTTCGTTTTTAAATATTTCTGAGCTCTACTGAGCATTATTTGGAATATGTATTTCTCTCTCCTCTCTCTCGCACACACGTTTTCCACGTGCATCGTATGCAAGGCACAGTGGATATGAAAACTGGACGGCTAGTTGCATCTTGCTTATTCTTCATGCAATAATCACAGTGCAATAGTTCAACACTATGTCAATGCCGTGGTCTATTAAGCCTAAAATATAATATTAAATTGACTATTTCATAGCTCCTATAATAAATTCTCCGCAAAACAGATTCCCTCTGAACATTTAAATGACAGTTATTTAAGTTAATAATTCATAACATTTCATTATTACTTACAATACGTGCTTATTTGCCTATTCCACACCTAACCCCACCGTTAAGTTCTTTTTGCATTATCAATAACCCTTTTGTTTACATAATTTCCGCTACGTTCAACTAAAATTTCTATTGCCTTCTTATGGCATTGATAAACTTTATCATTCCTGGCATCAACGAGATTCGTGTCTTTGCTTTCAGTTTACCTACAGATCATTTTAATCGGTATATTATTTATTTGTGTGTGTGTGTGTGTGTGTGTGTGTGTGTGTGATTTGGATTGTTAACTTAGCTGTAACTATTTTCGAGTTAAATCGCTACGATGTCTGCAGTGTGGCAGTTTATAGTAATGTCTAGCACTGGGGCATCATAACGCAGACATGTAGCACCATGTTCCACCCAGTCACATTATCCTGGCACCAGACATACTAGTCCTAATACTAATGTCTTAATGCTGAGCGCCAAACGAGACAACTCGTACCATTTTTATAAGTCTTAGGTAATAGTCGCCCGGGGTTCGTTATTTAAGCTATTTAATTGTAAGCACGATACGAACCCCACCCCACCCCTATAGTGGTGTGGCATTTTGCATCACCTCCCGCACCTAAATTGCATGTTGCTTCAATTAAACAACGACTGATTGAGCTATATTATGCACTGTCGAAGAATATGCACTGTGTACTATCTTATCCCAGTTTATTACAGGAATTATTGACGGAAACTTCCCGCACAAACAATGGTTATGAGTATCATTCATACCGTGCTCATTCTAAGTGAAAATTGCTAGTTTCCAGCATAACGGGAAAAAATAAAACGAGAGGTAAAAGTGGTAAAAATTGGGCCTGATATATCTATATCTATATCTATAAATACGTTGACGCAGTCACGCTTGACTATTAAGCAACGGGTGGTGCGTGGTCAAAGATAAAGTGAAGACGGAAGTGATAGGACAGTCAGAAGAGTAATAATAAGAACGGAAGAAGTAAGTAAAAGAGTGTCAGTTTACGTTTTCGTCCCTTCATACTCAGATCAATCCGGTTACCGTAGCGGCGATGAGACAAGGAACCTCAACCGGCATAGCCCTGAGAATCACTAGGTCTTACTTGTGCTAACTAGTTCATTAGAATGTGATTTTGGAAAGCTCCTGCTTGTGAGATACCAAGTCAGGAGCTTCTGCAATTATTGATGGTAATTTATTCCATGTCCCTATTGAACATGAGAAGAAGCTGAACCTGAAACAATTTGTCGATGCTGACTTTAATTGGAACTTTTTCCTGTGGTTTGCCCTAGTTTGGCTATATGCTAGGGTCAGGTATTTGTCCGTTGTCATACATAACATACCTTCCATCACAGCATCACAGTTTGTGCACGTTTGTAAGAACAACCAACGTAAACTCTTCCATTCTTTATAACATGTCGAATCGTCCCACTGAATTATCGTCGTAATGACTCTTTCAAACGAGAAATGTAATATGGATAGTCCCGAAACCATCCTCCATCAAACTCAATTTACAAACTAAACCATATCTTGTCGTCTACAATGTCATCTTCATCGCATGAACTGAAATTATGATTTACAGGATTTAGTCACTGCCATGGGTTTGTTTATCTTTTCGAATAGTTGGGACGTTCTTCAGTATAAAAGCATATTGAAATATCTATTTTATTAAAACAAAGCTTACAATTACAGATCATACAGTTAACTATAAATATTTCCATCAATAGCGAATACAAGAAATAAAATAAAAATGACAAGTGTTATCATAGCAATTCTATCAACTGTCAAATTATATATCATCAAATATATCATACTTAATTCAAAAAATGAAAATGCTAAAATGTGGCGATGTTTTAAAAAATAGTTCTCTCCAAATTAATTTAAAAACATGGGCAATGGTTTTACCAAAGGGTGTTTTCTTAATGGATGGAAGTCAATAATAAAACATAAAATAATTACTTGCAATCAAATATCAATTATTGCATATATAAATGTTAGATCCATATTTGCAAATATTCCACATGGAAAATAAACCTTCGAGAATCAACACTGCCATCGCACTATCACATACACAGTATTGTCTATTTTGAAAAGAAACATTTGCCAGAATACTGGATCTTTTGTTGACATAAATATGTATCATCATGTGTACTGTTACTTGTGTTTGTCTTCTTGAGTACTGTCACTAGCATCTTCATGTGCACTATCAAATTAGAATTTATGTTTACGAACACGCTACATATTTACAGACGAAGGTCATGTGACTGACTCGCTTTTCATGCAAATCGATTGACCACAGTAACAAAGTTGTATGGTGTGTCACCTTTATGTGTCTCCGTGTCCTTCGTCATCTAACATTTCATTGACAACGATTTACCTCATATATTGCATTCGATGGGTTTGTCAGCAGGGTGTACTCTGAAATGTATAGAAATATTAGGTATCATTAAACGATTTCCACCATATTTTCCATTTAAATGATTTAACACCACACGTGTTTGGAGAGTAATTCTCCGCCTATATACAAGCTGGATTCTCATTCGACGTGTTTGTCGCAATCATATATCTTCAATTACTTTTTAATCAAGAACCCTGGCAAAATATTCCCACATATTTCAAATATGAAAGGATTATATTATCACCAGTACGTATCTTCAAGTGTGCCAATTAAACAGGACCCATATTTAAACACTTTCCACCAAACTTCTTACTTGAATGATTTGTCTCCATTGTGATGAAAAATTATAGCTACGGCTAAACAATTTCCTACATATTTTCACATTCGAAGGGCATACCAATAGAATATATCTTTCAGTGATTTCGCCAATTAGGATACCCCTCGCCAAAAGATTTACCACACATTTGACATTTGAATGTTTTGTACCAGTGTGGATATTTAAGTTTTATGGCAAAATGGAGCCTTGCCTATACAATTTCCCACATATTTCTCATTGGAAGCTTTACTCACTTGTATGAATCATCATGTGTTTTGTTAAGGTAGAGCCATGGCGATGTCCTTTCCCACATATTTCATATTTGTATGGTTTTTTGATCGGTGTGTATATTCATGTGTACTATCGATATTTGACCTCTGGCTAAATGACTTCTCGCAGATGTCACATTGGAATAGTTTTTTGCCTGCATGTATGTTCATGTATCCTTACAATCATAGTTCAATCTGAACAATCTCCTACATATTTCACATCATTTTGTTTTGTCACCAGTGTTTTACTTCTTTGGCGATGCCAACTGTGAACTGGCTCTAAACAGTTTCCCACATAATTTCATATCTGAATGATTTTTCGCTAGTGAGTACGCTCGAGCTTGATGACAAATTTGACCTATTCTTAAACATTTTCCCACATCTTTCACATCTGAATAATTTTTGGCTAGAAACATGCTCGAATTCGATGACACCTTTGACTCATTCTTAAACATGTTCCCACATTTTTCACCTGTGAAAGGTTTGCAATCATGTGTCTTCAAGTGTGGTTTCATATTATAATAGTCCCTCAACAATTTCCCACAGATTTCATATTTGAATGACTTTTCATTAGTCTGTATGTTAGAATGTGACGACAAAGTTGCCATCTGTCTAAACAATTTCCCGCATGTTTCACTTCTGAAGGGCTTGTCACCATTGCATTCCTCTTTTTCACTGCGTATTTTAGTCATAACCGGGTTTGTTAACAGTATGAATTTTCAAGCTGTTTTTGTTATTATAATAATGTCCAAACCATTTCCCACATATTTCACATCGAATGTTTGTTCAACTGCATGGATATTCATGTGTCTTGACAAACCTGCGGCTACAGATGTCACATCTTATTCGTTACCAGTGTTAGACTCTAAGTGTGATGACATACCGGATCTGATGGAAAACGAATTCCCTCATTTTCAAATTCGTCTGGTTTGGAACCAGTGTACAACTTACTGTGTGATGAGAAATAAGGTCCTCGTCTGTATAAATTCCCACATATTTCACATCTGAAGGGTTTATTACCAGTGTGCATCTTAGTGTGATCTGAAAATCTGACTCCACTGCTAAACAATTCCCCACATATTTCACATTTGAATGGTTTATTACCAGTGTGCATCTTAGTGTGATCTGAAAACCTGACTCTACTGCTAAACAATTCCCACACATATTTCACACTTGAATGGTTTATTACCAGTGTGCATTTTCGTGTGATCTAAAAATCTGACTCCACTGCTAAACAATTCCCCCACATACTTCACATTTGTTTGTCATGTCACAATTGCTTTTCTTAAGGTGCGAGAACAAACTGGAGTTGTATGAAAACGATTTTCCACATCTGCCTCATTTGAATGGTTTGTAACCAGTGTGCAACTTGGTGTGTGCTGAAAAACTGCATTCAAATTTAAACAATTCCTCACCGATTTGAATGGCATGTCACTATTGTTTTTCTTAATATGTGATAACAGCATGAAATTGTATAAATACGCTTTTCCACATCTGTCACATTTAAATAGTTTGTAATCGGCGTGCATCTTC
>JAECUM010011087.1:0-12500 GCA_016617855.1 Megalonaias nervosa | reverse complement strand
AAAACCATAAAAATAAAATCTAATATGCCTATTTTATTTAAAAAAATATTTATTCCAACTGACCCCAATTTCACCATTTGCTTCGCTATGTTCTCGCTTCAAAAATAAGACATACCGCGTTGCGACCACAAAGTTGGCAATCCTGTCTAAGCGCACGCGCGTCTTTGGTTTCCGGCACCATGTAATAGCGCTGGGCACAGGAGCTCGTTGCAAAGAAAATTAAGCGTATCCGTAAGTGAATCGAGGGGGCTGGGGGTCTAATCTGTAACAGAATAGTGTTATTTTATTACAGGTTAGACCCCCAGCCCTCGATTCATTGACGGATACTCCTAATATTCTTTCTAACGACCCCCAGTGGCAATGTTGAGCGGGAAGAAAATTCCGGGAATTTACATGCAGGCAGGTGCTTTTATAAATCTTGTGTTAATGCGCGTTCATTTAAATAATCGTCTAACTATGTCCGCATCATGTTTTAATCAGCCTGATGCTCATTCAAGGGGCAAAAATTAATATTTGACATTGTTTTGATAGGTTCATACTTTTCTGGCTAAAACACTTGTCAGGTGCCATATTTTTTATTATTTAAATTTTAATGGATTTCGTCTGTTTCAATCTAAAGAATTCCAGAAAACAAATGACAGGTCTAGTTTTTATTGATATTGCTTTGTAGCAAAAGAAATGTTATATTATATGCTGGTAACAGAAAGGTCCAATCATAAATATATTGTAAGTGTCTCATATATTAAACTTTCTTAATATCAAACTGACAATATTTGTTTCAGCTAAAAGAATGTTTGACGAAAAATTCTGCAGAGCCAAGATCAAAGGTAAATAGCAATTTAACTAGCACAGTATATATCCACTTTTTGAATGCACTAACCTTAGGAAGAATGTACCTTTATGTTTGTGATGTTACTTTCATTTGAATACTACAGGACACTTGGTGATTTTGGATAATACGTTTAATACTTCCTGTCCCCATGCTTCATTAAGTGTCAGTATATTATTGTAAAGTGGATCTGTGTAATATTCATGTCTTCTACTTAAGTGCTAAAGATTGAAACTAGATACGTATGTAGATTGTGCCAGCATATTTGAAATTTTTATCTTGGCCCTTACGTTGGGTCTGTGGGCACTTGAGCCTGATATCCCTTGTATATAATGCTATATATGATCTGGTGGTATCTTTGAAACTTTTGGTATCCCTTCTCTGTAACCATGTTCAGAGATACTGCCAGTGCAAATCATTCAAAATTTATACACATTCATACATTTGACTCGGAGAGCATTGATGTGCAAATTACTGCATATACTTGCGAATAAGCCTGTTCACATATAAGCTGACACCACCATCCCACAACTGAATAGATAAAAACTTTAAAAAGTGCATGATACATGCATAAGCCAACTCACAAGTCCAAGATGACATCACAAGATGCACACAGTAAGTTCTAAATGCATTTGTTTGTGCAAACTATAATAGCAAAATTTATGTTTATACCTCTCTCGGGGTTAGCATTTGTGAATATTACATGAATGTTATAAATTGATATGATTTGCTTGAAACGTCAGTAAATTTATTTAATTGGGGGGGGGGTTCTGCCTAATTCAGGTATGTGTGTAATTTGATCAATGACAAGATTTGAGCATTTGCATGTTGCTCTAACAACAACACCTCCAATTTGACTGTACTTGATAGTTTGTTTATCCATTATTGCATTAGAATTAATTTTGTATCAATGCACCAGTAATTACATCTTTATTTTGCCTTGAAATTGTAAATACCTAACATATTACAATGTAATCCCAACAACAAACAACAATAGGGTTTGGTTAAATGCTCACTTTTATGCTAGTGAGCATATTAACATTGAAGGTTTGATGTTCCGCAGAATGAAGTACATCCCTTGGATTCAAATCATAGGCACCACTGCACTGAACTTAAGTAATAATATCTCCAAATAAAATAAGGAATTTTCAGAAATAATACTTTAAAAATTATTACCATAAAATTTGAGTTTTAGTTTGCTTTGGACGCCATTTACACAGGTATGATAATTGTTCAAATATTACGGAGTGAAAGACAATTACAGATCAAAGTTCTGGCATAGCCACCAGACAAAATTCCCTCTTAACCCAAACCAGTTTCAGGCTTTTAACAATTAACTGGTCTATATTGCTTTCGGAAAACAGAAGACAAATCAGCCAACTATAAACAAAGGAGACACTGGAACAACCTACTTTCGAATGTGTGGAACATTACGATTTTGTTCACCCAAAACAAAAAATTAAATAGGTTGATGAGCTTAGTCAATATGTATTCAGAATAAATTAGCTTGTAATATTATCAGTTTTTCATGAACATGTAACAATTATGTGACTATATGGTGGTAATTTGTCTTCTACAATTAAATGTGTACTTTTTTTATAAAGATTATCTCAATTGATATGATCGCTGATATCACTGGAGAAGAGTAAATGATGAGCATGTGAATCAAGGCGAATGCAGCTGCTATGTATATCAAGCTGAAGTGTGATCTGGAAGAATGTTATTTGGTAGAAACATTAAAGCAAAATCTGTATTTAATATTTTCGGGAATAAACAAGGATTTAAGTGTGGCTAAGTACGATTTGCACTGTGATCTGGTCACTGCTGTTAGACCTGTGTCGAACATGACAATTTTGTCATGACATTTTTGTATCTAAATGTTCGGACACTGAAAATGTTGTTTATTTTGTACATGCATGCAAGTCTTGGGATGCAGAAAATATAATTGTTCTCATGTCCTAAGAATTATAGCTATTACAGGAGTAAAAAAAACCCTCATAACATTTTCAGAGTTATAGCTTGGCCCATGAATGAGCCACCCCCCCCCATTCTTCCAGACTTTTATTTTTTTCAAAATTATTCTGCTAGACACAATTATATATGGTAGTTTAACTGTACTTTGCACATTATACAGAGTGCTTGTCATGACATAAGTCATGCTGCCACCATAAGTCTTGTGGTTCTTGTCATGTCATAAGTCTTTATTCATGTAGGCAACAGTTTACAAATCTGGGTACAGGGTTCCCATACTACCAGGAAATTGGGAAAAAGTCATGAGAAATGATAATTTTTTTCCCGACTGTGAAAAGTCCTTGAATTTTTAAAATATAAGTGACTACCATATGCCGCTACCGCACAGTGGCAGCAAATTCTAAATTTTCGATATGCAATTGCTCTAACCCCACACCCCAAACCTAAATGTCCAAATGAGAAAAATGGGGTGGTATATTCGGAGGAAACCCGGATTAGAAAACGGACTGCTATTCCTTTTAAGCCAAATTTATTGTCCAAAAATGTCGAATCTCTGAGGTGAACTTTGGTGCGAAACTATTACACAGTGAGATGTAGCTTGAAACATTGGCCGCAGATCTTGAATAGAACGCTGGAGAAATGAGAAATTGTCGTCCCTTGTTTTATATTTTAAAAATGATAGGAGCCCCTGTATCAATAAAGGTTTGGGGACTGGTTTATCGAATCACAGAAGACAAGTTGATTTTACAGAAAGTTCAGTCCTTGTTTATACAGCAATGTATAATTTTGAAGGTGTTTTGTCAAAATTTAAATCAACCCTTTTGTAAAAAGTTTTAATGATGGATTTTTAATCAGATTGACTTAAGGAGTGTAGGTTGTTTGAAAAATCTTGGTTAAGATTTTATTGGCACACATAAATTCAGGGTTAAACATTTTTCGTTACAAGATAAGATTCAAATACTCGGCTTTTACTGTTTTGTTTTTTGTATACTGTGATAGGAAATGTTTAGTTCGTATAGCATGCATATATATTGCTATAGAATTCTTTAGAATTAAATGTTTGAAAGGAAACAAAACTAATTTATGTTCATTATGTAAAGTCAGAAATTGTATTCTGTACATTGCAATGACTTTACATGCCAAATTATAGGAATATAGTCAAACGTGTTTCGTGTGATACGTTTTTGGTTTTGTACATGATTATCTTTTCTGACTTAGATGCTTTGGAGAGTCTTGAAAGAGAAACATCTTTAGATTTAGAAAATGAATATTTTATGATCTAAAATGTAATTTAATTCCGTTCAGTAATGGTCATATGTGAACCTTGAAAAAATTAATTTCATCCTGGAAAAACCCTGGAAATGACCTGGAAATTTATCTTTAGAAAAGCGTGGGAACCATGTGGGTACTTGGCTAGACATACAAGGTTCTTAAACTAATTTTGATTGCACAATAAAGAACAAGTTCCCAACTTGTTCAAGCTGGCTTAGCTAGTTATGCGTATGCCCCATCAGACAGCAGACTATGAAAGGGAGTTCTCAGCATAGAGCAATATTCATACACAGCTTTGGAACAGATTAAGCTCAGAAACCGTGAACAGATTAATGCTTACCCAGACAGAGATGTCTTTTGATGATATTGATTTCAATAGGGCTTTGACAGAAGGGAACAGGCAGAAAGAGGGACCAGTATTTGAGTGCGAAGTATATCTTGAACTATTGCTATTTCCTACTTCCACCTCCTTTTTCCTACCCACCCCTTATTTTGGTGAGGTGAGAGCTCCCAAAATTTAATAAAGTCCTGTCAGCATCTCAACAGGTACATGATTGTCGGACATGGAAAGAAAAATTTATATGTCATACCCATGTTGGCCAGACTGTTTCTCCATATATCAAGTTGTAGTGCGTAAAAAGTTGAATTCGTTAATGTGATGAACATTTGCCCAGAATATCCATTTAAAATTTTTTTTTTGGGGGGGACCCTGTGATTTAAAATAAATTATAGCCCAATAAGTGCTATATCAACCAATTATGAAATCTTTAGAACTGTAGACTACCGTATTTACCGTATATATTGGGACATGATAAAATAATTGTTTTTTCCTGTCCCAGAACATGTGGTGAAACTTTTTCTTCACCTAGGTCATATGTCCAAAGACGTAAGAAACGAAATAAATTTGTATTGCATTTGTGCTCCCCCCATTTCACGTTGCAATAAAATACATAAACATAACGCTTATTTGATAATAAAAAGAAAGAAACTAACCTTGTATTGTTATCATTTATTCCTTATTTTAACATGAGCATTAAAGAATAAAATATATCCACGAAATCCGTATATGTAGCGTAGGCTTCCATACTGTAGCATGTATCGCTTATGTCCGATTACACACGCCACGTTGTTCATTGACATGAACATTGAGAAACAAATTGTGTTTGGTTGTGCTCACAGGTTTGAATATGTTATCCGACGGAGAACTGAATCCAACAAAATCGCAAACAAGAGGGAAATAATCAACAGATATCTTGAAGACAACTGTCATTCACGCATGACACAGTATTAGCTGCAGAATAATCAAGATTGAATTATATCCAGGTCTACTGTATGACATTATCTCGCAAATAAAAATAATTATTTGAAAACACATTCACTTGAGTGCAAGTGACAATCTTTTCGCCAGCATGGGTTACAAAAGTATCATTACTATTTACCCTCAGACATAAATGCTCCTTTGTATTAATTATAGCTACAGATACCAAGCGCATAGAAGCCCAGGTGGTGAATAAACACAACTGGCAGCGAGCAGTAAACTCCTTCTTTGAACTTACAGACAGGACATCAAAGACAAAGGTTAGTTTAATTACAAAGCAAGCTGACCTCAGAAGTCGACTTTGGTTACCTTTTTTTAAAGGATATCAATACAGAGGTTATTTTATTGCAAAGCAAGCCGACATCAGAAGCTGATTATGGATTCTTCTAAGTGTGTTAATTTTTTTTTGTTTGGAATATACAAACACTGCCGAGATATGGAAGCAAATTTTGGTTCCTTTTCAGCGGTATTCATGGGAATTTTGAAAATAAATTGAAACAATGGAACAAATTTTAAAGTGACACAATACAGCGCTTCGTGCACGGACGTCGATGACCCAGCATCGCCCAGAATATTAGGAGAAAATACAATCAACCGATATATTGAAGACAACTACCATTCACGCATGACACTGTGTTAGGTGCATAATAATCAAGATTGAATTATATCCAGGTCTACTGTATGACAGTATCTTGCAAACAAAAATCATTATTTGAAAACGCATTCACTTGAGTGCAAATGACAATCTTTTCGCCAGCACGGGTTACAAAATTATCATTACTATTTACCAGCAGACATCAATGCTCCTTTGTATTAATTATAACTACAGATGTCAAGCACATAGAAGCTCGGGTGGTGAATAAACACAACTGGCAGCGAGCAGTAAACTCCTTCTTTGAACTTACTGACAGGACATCAAAGACAAAGTTTATTTTTAGTACAAAGCAAACCTACCTCAGAAGCCGACCTTGTTACTTTTTTTTTTAAAGGATATCAATACAAAGGTTATTTTATTGCAAAGCAAGCCGACATCAGGAGCCAACTATGGATTCTTCTAAGTGTGTCAATTTTTCTTTTTGAACATATAAAGACAGCCGAGATATGGAAGCTAACTTCAGTTCATTTTCACCGGTATTCATGGAAATTTTGAAAATAAATGGAAACAATGGAACAATTTTTATAGTGATACAATAAATTACTTCGTGCACGGACATTGATGACCCATCGTCGCCCAGAAGATATGGAAAAAATAAAATCATGCGATAAATTTGTTTAGGCAGGAAGAAGAAGCAGATGATTTCACCGACAATATGATCATTAACATGGATGAAATTCTAATGTACTTTGATCGCATTCCTGGACAGACTGGCAATAAAAGATGGGGATCAAAAGTGTGAGAATTAGACTGGCTGGTGCAGATTTGAAAAATCGGACTTGTGTCCTTGCAGTTTCCGCTTCAGGTGATGTGTTTCCTCTAAAAAAAATTTTCACTGTATGACAAAGCTAAGACAAATATTCCTGCACCGAAAGAATGGATCGTACGTGTGCAGGAGAAGGGTTGTGCTGATGAGATGCTGCTGCAGTGGATTAAAGAGTTTTATCTTAAGTACACAGTTATATACTTTTTAAGTAAAATTTCAGTTGGAGTGCCTTTTCCAATATGTAATTTTCGAATAATTTAAAAGGTGTCCCACAACTTACGACAAAAAAAAAACAAACAAAAAAACCCCCAAAACAAACGATGTGTCCCAGAACACTCAGTGCACAAAAAATTACGTTTAAAATTAATTTATGGTCTTACAGCATATACTGTAAATACGGTAGTCTATTATGCAGATAATTCTTGCTTCTGACCATTAGAAGATTTTAGGTCCAGTTTCACTGTTTATTGGACCTTTATTTCAAACCTGTTTACCAGTCCGTATTGTACCGTATTTGTACGGAATAAAGCCCATCCGTACGGTCATTGATATGAAAATACGATTTGAGGTTGCATTTATTTAGTAAGTTTTTTTAATTAATTTTTAAGCTGTTTTTTATTCCATTTCCTTTCGTTGTATCGTCTCTTCGGTTCACGTTCGCAGTCTGTGCCACATCACTGATTTTAACATTCTCAACATCCGGTTGTTTAAACAAAGAAAATGCCGCTTCCAAGAAAGTTTCAGCACGAAACTGATGATGAAAATGGAAAGTCTAAACATAGAAAGCAGCATTTTCTACCAGTTTATAATACTCTGTGGCCATGCCTTAAACCATCGTCTAAAGGAGAACATTTGGTGCTCTGCACTGTTTGTAACTCAGACTTTTCCTGTGCACATGGTGGAAGGAATGACTTCACGGCACGTGGAATTGGAAAATCATGCAAAATTTGAATCTTTAGTGAAGGGAAATAGAAATATTTTGTCAATGATAAAAGGAAAGGAAGTCAGTGATCAACACATACTTCAAAAGCAAATAACACGTGCTGAGACGATTCTGTGTGAGTTGATCGTAAATATGAATTTGTCATTGAGCACAGCTGACAAGTTAAAATGTTACAGATCAAGATCCTCACTAGGCAATCAGACAGACCATTGAGGCTCTATTGGTCCTGAAGTCAAAACCAAAGAATTTTACCAAAGAGTGGGCAGATGGCCAGCTGGATAGGATAAAGAGTGCCTATTATGTCGCCATTAAAAACCCATAGATTAAGCCTTCATTAAAATATTAATTCCATGTGGATCAGTTTGATATTGTTGACAAACTTTGTACAAATTAATATATGAAGCTCATTTCCATTCTAATAAATGTTGACAAGCTGATACTAGATTTTATGAAATAAACAAGATATCCTTCACCTATCTAGATGAAGTTATTATTTTCTGAGTGGATGGACAGTAACAATGTCATAATGTTTTATATCAAGTCTTCCTTAACCATGTAAATTGTAGAGAATTTGCTTTATTTATAATGTTATGGGTATGTGTGAAGCTCAGAAAACAAATTTTCTAGAGAAAGTAACGGGGGTAAATAACGGAATGAATTTGGGTGTGTGGAGGTATTCTTTTGGTTTTATCACTATAAACAGGATTTTTAAGTCAGTGGTGTTCAATTTCTGCAGATTTTGCCTTGAAACACAGAATTGCCTGAATACCAGCTTCTTAACAAACTAGAAGTTATTTGCAGAATATTGTATAGTCAGTATGTCGTGCAATACTACATAATGGTAATTATAGTGTATTGATAGTGTCTACTATTTGTGTGTTGTTTCACAGGTGATGTGTGTTGCGTGAAGATGTTGGAAACACTGAATGAAAATACTGATTGCCTTCTAAAAATACTGAGAGACATTGCTTAAAATACTGACAAGCAAATGTATGGGTAAGCAGGTCTATAATATTTTGTTTAAGGCTTGCAAGAGAAACCTGTCACCCAAAGAATGGGCCCGGTATTGATGTGAAACGGGGCTGGACCAAGATGGGTTTGAAAAAAGATACATATCCAGTTATGTTGGTGAGTAAATTTAAATTTATCTTTTATGTGGCTAAAGACAAAATGATATAAAACTCCAGGAGTCATGGAAGGCCTTGCGTTCTTTCAGCACTTATCATGTGTTTTATTCGTGTTCATGGTGATTGTGTTTTTGTTCAACTGAGTCACTGTATTCTGGGGACCCCAGTTTATAGCATGTGCATACACTATATGCATTTGGGACCCCAATTTTAGCAATGTTTATGGGACCCCATTTTCAGCTTTGTGTGTCTGAGGTGATGTGACCCCAATTTAAAGTTTGAACACTTTTCTCTTGCATTTGGATTTGCAATAGAACTTTTAGGACTATTTGGGATTTTATTCACAATATTGTAAGTTTATTTTATTTTAATTTTCACTTTGTATTCTAGGGAAATAAACTATTTGTGCATACACTATATGCATTTGGAACCCCAATTTTAACAGTGTTTATGGGACCCCATTTTCAACTTTGTGTGTCTGAGGTGATGGGACCCCAATTTCCAGTTTGAACACGTTTTTTACACTTGGATTTGCAATAGAACTTTTAGGACCATTCAGGATTTTATTCACAATATTGTAAGTTTATTTTTTAAAATTTTCTCTTTGCATTCTAGGGGAATAAACTATTTGTGCATACACTATATGCATTTGGGACTCCAGTTTTAATAGTGCTTATGCGACCCCAGTTTCATCTTTGTGTGTTGAGGATGATGGGACCCCAATTTCCAGTTTGAACACTTTTTTCATACATTTGGATTTGTGATAAAACTTTAAGGACTATTCAGGATTTAATTCACAATATTTGAGATATTGTTTATACACTACATGCATTTGGGATCCCAGTTTTAACCGTTTATGAGACCCCAGTTTCAGCTTTGTGTGTCTGGGATGGTGAGACCCAAATTTACAATTTGAACTCTCTTTCTTCTTTTTTCGTTCTTAAATTATTGCTCATGTTAAAGCAGATACCTGTAACAGTGCTCAAAAAGAAAAAAAATTTGACAAAGACCCAGGGCTGGTAACTATAATTCCACAAGCCTGGATTACAATTAAATGCCAGTCGAGTACTGATAGTAAAGCTTTTAAACAACACAAATAAACTGTTCAGAAAACAAGCATGTGCGTATTATTGTCTATCAATCAATCTATTCCATGGATAAAATCATACTGGAAAGCATAGGCCAATTAGCTAATTGGAAGGCTCAGTTCAATGTGTCAAATGTCTTAACATATAGGTGGTCTCCTATTTTGACAGAGATGGTACACAGAAATGACATCACAAGCCAATATGTTGCTTGCCATACATGCCCAGAATCAAATCCTGCCCCCCCCCCTTTTTTATGCTGGCATGCTTCACAAAGAAAACTCTGTCAAAAAAGAGTTCTGAAATTTAGCTTTGCTGGCTTTGCTTCCGAAATCACCTTCAAAAATTAATGACACTTTAACATTATTCCAGCAAATGAAATAATCATGCTTTTCATTATATATATATATATATATATATATATATATATATATATATATAGATATATATATATATATATATATATATATATATATTGGGTAAAATCTGACTTCCAAGAAAAGTTTCCGCCATTCACAAGCTAGTCAGTAATCTTTAATACAGTCGGCTTAAGCACCTGTCACCCAAAAAAACAGACCCAACATTGGTGTGAAACTGGGCTGGACCAAGATGGGTTCGGAAAAAAATACATATCCGGTGATGTTGGTGAGTAATTCTTGTATGTGTCTGAGACAAAACAAAATAATATATAAATCCAGGAGTCATTTTAAGGCCTTGTGTTGCTTCAGCACTGTTCATGTGTTTTATCCATGTTATTGGTGATCAGATTTTGTTGCAATTGAGTCACTGTATTCTGGGGACCCACTTTAAGCATGTGAAAACACTATACGCATTTGGGACCCCAATTTTAACTGTTTATGGGACTCGAGTTTCAACGTTTTGTGTCTGGGATGATGGGGCCCCAATTTCCAGTTTGAACACTTCTATTTTTGTTTCCCTTAAATTATTGCTTGTGTTGAAGCAGATACCTATAACAGTGCTTAAAGAAAAATAATTTTCAACAAAGGCCCATGCTAGTGACCACAACAATTCACAAACACTGACTAAAATTCCACAAGCCCTGACTACAATTAAATGCTTCTGTTGAGTACGGGTAGTTACACTTTATCAACACAAATTAACTGTTCAAAGCACAAGTGTGTGCTGTAACAAGATAACCGGGTTGGATTTCGGAATTTTAACAGAACACTTTTGATGGTGATACAAATACAGTGTTTATTGATGAATGACTTGAATGAGAAAAGAATTATGATTAATATGTGCGTGTATAAGATCCAAATATTGGACAAAAATAACACAATCCACACAAACCTAATAATGCACCATAAATGTGAATACAAGTAAATGGTCACACACAGTAAAAGGACAAAGGTTGCTGATTTACAGTAAATTCACACGACGAAAAGAATGATGTGTTTTACTCAAATAGTAAAAATGATGTATTTTACTCATATAGTAAAATGTATTCACTCAAATAGTGAAAAATGAGGTACTTTACTCAAATAGTAAAATGATGAAAAGAAAAGGGACAGATATCATACACAACATCTTTAAAGTCCCCAAAACACTGGTTATAAGAAACCCCAAAATTAGCCCATGGTTAAAATATTACATGCATGAAGTAACACAAACACACTCCGTCACTAGCACACTTGACAACCAGTCACACTGGTCAATCAAGCAGTCAGCATTTCATATAGTCGCCGACCAACACTCAGTTCGTTGGTCAATCAAGCAATCAGCGCCCACCAATTCAGTCGACAATGCCTGATCACCAGCTACTCAACCAGCAACACTTTCACTCAGCTGTACAGCTGCTATGGTTAAGCTTTACAGCTGCTATGGTCAACTTCTATGGTTAGCTCTACAGCTGGTACCTCATCGACTCCGATCAGTTCTACAGCTGAAGATGTGCAAGTCCTTAAGTAGACTGCTCACTGACAAGACGTTCTGTAATGTAAAGATTTTAGTCTTACGGTGAAGTATTTATACACAGACAATGCAACCCTACATCGTCTGTGAGCTGTAAGCATTCGGTTCTTCCTATCGAAAGCACTTCGCACATGCGGCATAGGATGAACCGAAGTGACTGTCTCAAAATATTGTACAATATACATAAATCACCCTTGGGTATCGTTGTACACAAAAAAATGAAACCCAGGTACATGTATTTAATAAATAAATGGATTTATACCATTCCGTGACATGTGCATATTATTGTCAGTCAATCTGTTTCATGGCTAAAATCATGCTGAAAAACATAGGTCAATTAACTAATTGGAAGTTTAAATTCTGCGTTTCGAATATCTTACATACAGGTGGTCTTCTATTTTGACAGCTATAGTATACACAGAAAATGATATATACCGATATATTGTTTGCCTCCTCCCTTTTTGCTGGCATGATTTACAAAGAAAACTCCGTCAGCAAAGAGTTCTGATATTTATTTTTGCTTGCTTTGCTTCGTAAATCACCTTAAAAAATTAATCACACTTGAACTTTATTCCAACAACTGAAATAATCATGCTTTTTGT
>JAECUM010011086.1:0-29692 GCA_016617855.1 Megalonaias nervosa | reverse complement strand
ATACAGTCAAGCATTCGCTGGGATAACACATAAATGTCGGATCTAGGCTAACATGACACTTTTGTGCGGCTATATGTGTTATTGGCATAAAAAAAGCTGGAATGACTGGTAAACACACGCATATATTATTGAAAATTTTAGAATGATTAATAACGCACTTGAAATTGAGATTCACTTCAAACGTTTAATATAAGCGGTTACATTCATTATATGTATCAAGGAATCTCTGTTTCAAACTTTTTTGAGGGGTCTGTAAGAAATATACAAGTCCTCACTCTTGAGTGAAGGTACGTGCAGGTGAAAGGTTGTTCTAAATCGAGTATCCATTTAACTCTGTGATTTAGATAGAGTCCCTGATTCAGAAAGACTTCCTGATTCAGATGGACTCTCTGATTCTGATAGACTCCTGAAAGAGCAATTTCATTTAATGATTGGTGCGAAATATGATTTCACTCAGGTGGATATGATGGATTTAGCAGCATTGGGAGAACTGATTGTGAGTCGTTGGATTCATCCTATTACGTTCGCAAAAGTGAAAGGCAGTATCACTGGGATCTTTTGTGACTTTGAGAAAAGGAAGTATAGCAGATGTCCTTTTGATTACCGTGTCGGAAATAAAATAATTATTTGGTAAGACCAATATAATGAAGTCACTGGAGATATTACGACTGTGCTGAAATTTAATATCTCCATTTCCTCAGAATATTTTTATTTTCCAATTCGTTGCCAAGGAACAGCTTGTTTGGTTCAGCCGCATCGACTTCGTTTGTAAAGGTGAAGGACCTGTATGAACAGGAATTGGAATCCTTAACAAACACAAACTGAGGCTGAAAACTTTAGAGTTTGATTGAATTAGAAACTGGCCTAAATTTAAATCTAGAATCAGAATATCGATTGGCTGATATTTTGTATGACTTAAAAATTGACCAATCAATATCATAAGTCTCGACTTAAGATTTAGTAACTATCACAAACTGTTAAGCTATTTTTATTGTTAAGGTAACATTGTTAAAGGTGTAACAATCCAAGGGGTTTTACTGACCGAGCGATGTCAAACCCTGGTGCGATTCCGCTAGAAGTCATAAGTTTCCCCTATTTACAAAGACCTCCATACAACAACTGTTGCAAACTAGAAAGTCCAAACGTGTCCATTCTATAATAATTTTACTCTAATTAATAAAAGACCACAGATCTCACAACTTCCCAACTGTCTATCAACCGCACATCTGCATGATTTATCTACATTAACTTTCCGTAAGGCATCGTCACCATTTCACGCCGTAAAACTATACAACTCCCCCTAATACAGGGAACTATTTTTCTACGCCACCTTAGGCCAGTAAAATCATGGTTATATGCCACATTTCGCCTGTAACTTTGTATCACATTTGCCATCATGGCAACAATAAACGGCGCCTGCCGAAGACGGAACAGTCCCTTCTCGTTTATTCCACTGTGTAATTTACCAGTCTCCAATCATAAATATGCACCTGGAGTCACACAATCAATGCACACAACTAGATTTTAATAGGGACTATTGAACAACAGGGACACTCATACGGCTCTGACATGAATTCACCAAAAGTAAACCATGGCATCATGGAAACTCACTAACACTTCACTCCGTGACGTTTGCTCCTAGTATTTGGCAAATTATTTTGGTCTGAGGAATATCTCCCCAGGACCAACTTCCCATAATCAAACAAGTAATCACAAACATCTAAGAAATCCTTAAAAGGGAGCGCTATAAACAAAATGCGCATACTCCAAATTTATTGCAAATGTATATTAAACTAGCAATAAAATTTTAAACATTTTTTGGGATATACACTTTGAACCCGAACGCATTGTGTCATTTACATCATACACGTTTAGACCGCTCTGGTGGCCTAGTGGTTAGAGCGTCCGCCTCGGATGCGGGAGGTCGCGGGTTCGATACCCGGCCGAGTCATACCAAAGACTTTAAAAATGGTAATAACAACTGCCTCGCTTGGCGCTCTGTATTAAGAGGTTAGTGTTAGGACTGATCGGCCTGGTGTCAGGATAATGTGGGTGGGTGGGACATCATGCCACATGTCTGCGGCATGATGCCCCAGTGCTAGACATCACTATAAACTGTCACACTGCAGACATCGAAGCGATATGACTGAAAAATTGTTAAAGCTACGTTAAAAATCTAAATCACACACAAACATCATGTACGTTTCGTAGTGCTTTAATGTGTAAATTGAAATAATAATTGATTTATCAGTATTTCAATTAACACGCCAATGATGTCGGAAAAAAGATTTATATTTTGCTTTAACGAAGAAAATTGAAACATAGTATTTGATTAAAATGATGGATAACCTTAACCAGCCCATTAATATTTAGACCCGCGTATGTCCATATCTTAAGACGGTGTCGTTTAGCTTAAAGGTATTTAGTCCCGCGTCAATCGTCTGCCACTTTTCTTCAATCCGTAAAGGTAATATTGATCTTGCAAGCTCTTTTGAAAGCAACTATATTCTTCAAAGTAATCATTATTTATGATTTATTAACTCTTGCTTCTTTTTATCTACAAAATTCCATTAAAGGTCAAAAAAGACCCGTAGGCTCTGGAAAAATAATTTTAAGGAAATACATCCTTGAGATTAAAAAAATTAAAATAAAAACATTATAAGCAATATGTCATTTTCCTCATGCCATCGATGATTTTTACTATTATATTTGTATTCCATACATGTCTCTTATCATGCCCTTCTAATGATATTAAAAATGGACTTTTAGTTTGAACCTCGTACGTAATATTACGATCCTAATTGACTCCAAATTTGATCTGGCACATATAAAAACATAACAGGAAATATTTCTCTTTGCTAAAGGTGAAGTGGATACTGTTGTCAATAACATTAATCAAGTCCTTACAATGTAACGGACATTGTTGTCAATAACATTAATCAAGTCCTTACAGTGTAACGGACACTGTTGTCAATAGCATTAATCAAGTCCTTGAATTCTAACGGACACTGTTGTCAAGAGCATTTTGACGTCCTTAAAGTGTAACGTATCCTGTTGTCAAAAGCATTAATTAAGTCCTTAAAGTAGAATGGAGGTTGTTGTCACGATCATTAGTCAAGTCCTTAAAGTGTAACGGATACGTTTGTCAAGAGCATTAATCAAGTCCTTAAAGATCTGGGAAAAATACTAAGATGCAAAAAAACATATAATGGAGGAGTCGAAGATATATAGTTTTGCTCTTCTCGTTTTATTAAGTTCTATTCTACTTAATATCTTTTAGAGCGTACATTATTACAGCCGAGACTTCAAATATATCATTTGGGACAAACTACAGGAAACATTAATTAATCAGATTTGTTAAGTAACATATTAGAAGTTTTGCCAAGCACAATGTGATCAAAACGAAAAAAAAATTGAGATAACTTACTTTAGTTTGAGTAATGCATGGTTTTTACATACGAAAGGCGTTTCCTCTACTTCGACATTCCTATATTAACAACTAAACTTTAATAAACTTAAACCAAAAATAACGATAAGCTATAAATTGAATAGACAGAGACCTCAAGTAATACATATTTGCAAACGGAACAAAATGTCAAGAATAGGTAGAATATTGTAAAATCTCGACGTTTATGCCCAGGTATAAATGATTGTAGTTTGATTTGTAGGGATAATATGTTGATTTATATTTGATTCCATATAATAATAATGTTGTTGTTGTTGTTGTTGTTATTATAGGGTTTAACTCTATTTTTCAGCACAAGATAGGCTATACATGGCGGCCAGTATAAATGGTGGAGGAAGAACCCGGGAAAACCCCGGAAAGAACCACCGACCCACGAGAAGCTACTGGCAAGCTTTCTCAAATACCACATTGGCCGATCCCGAGACTCGAACCCACGCAGACAGAGGTGAGATGGCAGTGATCCGTAACGGTGAACGCTTTAGATCACTCGGCCTTTCGGCGCCCCCATATAATAATACTCTGTCTTATAGAGGCACACATGATTTAGAACAGTGGTTCCCAAACTTTTTCGGGCCACCGTCCCCTTGGTTATTCTCAGTGCCCCCTATCTTACCCCGTAGAAAGCATTATTCAGAATTAGCGCCCCCCTCTTTAATCCCACCGCCCACTTTGGTAACCACTGTTTTAGAAGATTCATGTTTGTAAAATCTTTCCATTTGTTTGTACTTTAAGCATGATAAATGCTTTATAAATGCTATCTATACATTAATTACAAGCAATCTTCACAAGTTCCGGTCTTTTATTTTAAAAAAAAAAGACGATCGCTTCTATTTAGGCATTATGGGATTTGAAATACAAGCAAGATTTACTCACATACGAAAATGAAGAGCTTTACAATGCACCTCCGAAATGAAGATTTGACAGCGGAAGTATTCCAATGAGCATAGGCAATTTTACGCTTTGAAGAAACACATATTAAACACACTTTTTTAAAAAATAATTGTGCCTATTGTTAAATTACTTCCTAAGAGATCAATTAGACTGACTTCAGTAAGTCATCAAATTAACGACGTTTTGGGGCCACGTGTTAGAACAAACATTTTGCTCTTAACATAGAGACGTGACCTCAGAGCTGGTCGGCGTAGGGATAATATCCTAAACTGGATAGTAAATCGCCAGATAGCAGAATCGCTTATTTAGCAGCAATAGCCCAGAATGAAATTACGATGTGCATTAATTCTTACATTTCTTTCCGTTTATGTTAGAGACACACTTAAAGTACACTGTAATTAGCTTTAACTGACTAGTAAACAGTGAAAGACATACCATCTACATTCACATAACCGTTTATTATTACGCCTTCATGAAACTTGCCAAACAGTATAATTTAACTTGTGAAAAGGCTAATACTTTTATTCTAATTGCTGTGTCTTTTGTTAGTAAACTCGTGTATTTGGTTTCAGAGATTTTCTGTTGTTCAGTAAAATGGCCATACAAGGCAGAAGACATTAAATGATCTAAATTATATTCCTATTCGTCAATGATTGAATCAATAAGTTGTCACATACTACCATGAATACACAAAAACTTGTTAAATGATACCCGTGTCATTTTTCAGTGCTATTGCATCTTACTTGTGTCTGTCACAATCAAAGGTACGCTAATTGTAGCTTGCAAGGAGACTGATATGATTTAAGCAAAATCTATCACTCATTTCTGATTAGTAAAACTCACATCAATTAAAGCAAATATGTTTGTAGTACAGTAACTAACTGGATCTTAAAAATGTCTTCTGTGCAGCTGAATGTAATTTTCCTTCCGATGTAAATAGAAAGAAGGCCAAATAATATCTATTTAATAACGTTATTATATATTAATTTATAATAATAAGGTTTATTATATGTACTTTCAGCAACGTGTCTGTTTAGGCACCATATCCCCAGAACCTTGTGATCAAGAAACTTTAGCTGAATTGCAAAGTCCCAAAAACGTTGACAGTAAACAAAGCTTTAACTAGAATAAGCTAGAATCTCAAAGTTTAGAATTTTATTAACTTGAGTCCATCTACAAGACATTCGTGAAAATAAATACCAAATTTAGAGTTGTAAGCTGGAGGTTTATGCTTAAAAGTTTCGAGAATATGTCTCCATCCATTTTCTAAATATTCATACTGACTTCTAGTTTCAATACTTTTCAAATATATTAATTGTAAAGCTTTAATATGTTTCTAGGCAACAGCGAAATTACACCCAGTGGTGTGATGCAGCGGGTATTTGTTTTTGGGAGATTGAGATTTATCTCTGATGGCACACACATATTATACTGCGCTGAGATTGTCATTCTGTAGTTGCATTATTGTGTTAATTGTTTTATCAGTTTAACTGTAAGGCGCCAACTATTAAGGAATTAAAAATTGCTTTTTATCTGTATGTGTTATTAGGAATTATTTGTAGTTGGTTTTCTTCTGCAAAGATAAAACTTTCTTGCTTTAACTTTACGATTAACTGAAATTGTCATTTTTGAAAGATTTTTTAATTAAAGGCTGTTTGACAGATTTCGATAAGGTTTTGAGCAAATATTCTCAGATACTGCTTAAGTTAGGCACATTTTAATGTCAAAATTTAACTTTATAAAACGTGAAATCGATACAAGTAAAATATACGGCAGTTTCTTCTTGATATTGTACACTCATAAATGCATTGTTTCTTATTTTTATTGTTCCATGAGTTATCTGCGCAAACAAAGCAATGTTAATTTTTGACTTTTCGCAATATTACAGACTGGTGTGTATATCTATAATTTTTGGAACTTTTGATATATGATTCTGTCTATATCACAGTGTAGTTTTTGATTCTGTCTATATCACAGTGTAGTTTTTATTTATGACCATAAATTGTAATGATCATCTATAGTCAAGATAGTCAAGTTAATTTTGTACACGGTATAACATTCTATTTTAAGATATCAAGAGTGTAGATTGCGTAAGATCTATAAATAGTTGTTGACGTAGTTGTTTGCCACCATTAAACATACAATTAATAATAAGACATGCTTTCTCATTGTGCAGGTCGGCCAGTGGGATTCTTAGAATAATAACGTTATTTCCCATTAGATGGTTAGGTCACATGAATAAGTATTTTGAAATATTAGGTTGAGTAGTGAGATCTGTCACATGGGGTATATTGCGACATATAGTCTTAATAAGACTGTTGAAGGTGTATGTAAGAGGAGAACTACGCAATCAA
Organism: Megalonaias nervosa; assembly: GCA_016617855.1. NCBI lineage: Eukaryota > Metazoa > Mollusca > Bivalvia > Unionida > Unionidae > Megalonaias > Megalonaias nervosa. Next base: position 22,981 of record JAECUM010011086.1, on the reverse strand, counting down.
ATTCATTTCTGTTTCTATCTTGAATTCATTCCTATTTTTTATTCTTGTTTCACATGTTAAAGTCAGACTGCAGATGCGATTAGTGTTGTGTTTAAATAATTTGAGCGGGGAGATTTGTTAGGGTTTTTCATTGGCATGGCAAAGTGCTCACTGGTCTAGAACATTATTCTAGGAATATTGTAAATTATTCAAAGGAGTTCTGGACAATGCCATTGTGATACGTACATTCGAGGATCTGAAATTCATTCAGAACATTCGATTCTTTTGGACTTGAATAGGACTTTGGATTAATTTGGAGTCAATTCATAATACTGTAAATTCCTCTTACAATTTCATTTTATAACTTTGATAATTAAGCTATTTTTTAAGTTTTACAAACCTTGTTGGTTTCGCTTTTTTCTGTTACTTAGTTTATGACCATAGAGTCATAATACTCCTAATCTATCACGAGCATTATGCTAAAATAATAGACATAGTTTGCATCAATGCGTATTCACAGATTTGATTTAATCTGTAACAACAACTTTGTTAGCAAGTTAATCTAGCGTAGTGAAAGGACTATTTAATTTAATAAGCGGCTTGAAGAAACTGAATACCATTCGATCTCAGAGCGAGTAAGTTCAGCAGATTATTTTCTAAGTATTTAAACAGGCTATGCAAGTAGATTATGTATAATCGACGTTAACAAAATGTCTCTATTGCTCTGTCATAAGTATGATTCAAAGCCCTTTGGTAGAATTCACACCGTGAATTAGAATTCGTTTATCTGTATTGCCCTTTGCAGCAATTACATCAGTTGAAGTACTTACTTAGCATCAGTTAGGATCTCATTTAGATTCTCAATACAGTATTTTGAGAAAGAAGATGCTCATCTATCATAATTTGTAGGATTTTTTCCGAAGGCCTGTGGGATTTTTTTTCGGCAAGGAACAGAGACGCGTCTTATTATTTCAAATTTAATTAGTGTTTTTGTTTCAAGGGCCTCTGTGTTTTTTCGGCAACGAACAGAGTCACGTCGTATTATTTCACTCGAATTTCAAATTGAATGCTAGAAGTTTCTTTAAACTCGAAAATAATATAATAAAAAAGTGTCTACTCACAAGTTCTTTTACGAAGTGATTCATATATTATTTATTCTCACAGGGGTTGATTTAATTTTCCAGCTAATTAATGTTGCTTCCTTTCTCGTCTATGACGCAAATACATATCAAACCGATTTACTTGATCAAGTTGTGGCAGCACGGAATAAACCTGTAGGGATTTTGTCTCGCGCTTAGACAAGTGGCATGTAAATCATGTATTGTATGGAATTGTGGCCAAAAGAAACCCTGAGCTGCAGATTCTATTTAATTTTCGATCTCAAAACAAAATACTAGTAGATTTTAAATGTAAGTCTGTTTAGGGGTGAGAGAATCAGTTTTGAAGCATGAGCTGGCATGCGCTTTGCCGCTTGTGACCGGAAGTATGTTAGGCTTGTATCATACACAGATGATTTGCTGACGTTGTTTGAGCTATTTGATAAACATGAATTCGTCTCCTTTAATAACAACCGGTATTACCAGCTCTCCTGAACAACAGATTAACGTGTAACCATTTCACTATTCACAAAACCAAAAACACATCCTTTCTTCAAATTTATGAGATGAGATATCCTGATGTTGTCCTTAGCGATTCTTTTCCAAACTGAATCTTTCATATAGTGTCCAGCAGTGCTCTCGACAACGTGTACAAACATAACGAAATATCCAACATTTATTCCAGTCCATATTCTATTTCAACATCGCATGTATCTACTTAGTAAATGGATATCAGCGAAATGCACAAAACTAATTGTTTGCAACGTCACTGTCAACCAGGTGTATAAACAAATTTCTCCAAAGTGATAAGATGGTTTAAATCACAGACACAAATACCGAGTAAATCCAGCTTGAACACATTCATGAAAATATGCATTGGTATCCAGAAATAGACCGACTATCTGGGGTTTTGTTTTGATGTTGTGACCAGACAATTGGTTTAATTTTAATTTGATCTTCATTTGTTTTGGTAACCTTGAGTATGATGATGAGAAACAGATACATGCATTTAGTTCATCTGAACCAAGGCCATTAAAACGCTTGAGTGGTGATCAGTGCCATATTACCTATTAAGCACACCAAGCACGTGCTTAGGGCACTAGCTCCATAGGGGCACTAAAAAAATTCTAATTAATTGTTGATGATAAAATTTAATGAATTGTAAATGACCATTTCGATTTGCATGTAGAATATTTTGATTTGGAATGATGGCAACACTGATATTTTCCCACCTGTTTATCTTTTAATATTTTTTTTTTTAGCATCACATTTTGTAGGAAGGGGTGGGGGCACCATACTATTTTCAGTGCTTAGGGCCCTGGAAGGCCTTACTCCGGCAGTGGTGATGATCTAAGCCTATTTCTTGCCTCAAACGCACCCAAAATCAACTCCTGCACACTTAATGCTACGCCTCCCCATTAAGTACTAGCACTTCTTTCTAATTCCAATGCTTAATAAAATAAATGTATTTTCATAGTTACCATGCAGTCAACCGTTTATGAATGTATTATTCAATATATTGGTTTAAGATATTATATAAAAGTCATATTCTATATATTTGGCAGCTATTTGGAATGAATACTTCACAATCAATTTTAGGAATTTCAAACCATTATTGAAGAAATACATCCCTGATATAGTTCAAATTACAGACATGATATGGCATTATTCGATTGTATAATTTTGAACATGATCATTTTTAAAAAAATATTTTTGGGAGTACTTCGACCGGGCTTTAACATCGGGAAAAATGATTTCCCGCCAGTCCATTGTGGTTGTCTTTGGTTCCATATTTTACCCCTGATATATGAATAAATCAATGACAGTGGAACACATTCTTGAGGACTGTATGGACTTCCGACCTGTGACACAGACAATTCTTTACAAAATAGGATCTCATTTACGCGGCTGTATTAGATTAACCACAGTTTTGGGCATTTTGAGGGAATGCGTTTTAACCGAATATTTTAAGGATTGTATAGGTTTTACATTGAGCTAAATCGGTTTCAAAGCTGTAACATCTTTTTTTCATGTTGTTGTACAGCATGTTTAATTTCATTTTAATTGATTTATTCATAATCCTCCATTTTGTTAATTTTTATATTTGATAACCTAACATACAAATTTGGACCATATAGCTAGTTACCTGCTATTAAAATTCTCTGTCTCTGTCTATGTCTGTCTGTCTCTCTGTCTGTGTATTTGTCTGTCTCTGTCTCGGTCTATCTTTGTCTCCTCTGTCTGTATATAAGGCGGCGGCGGCGGGCAGGAGTGGCGGCGGAAGGCGGTTGTTGCAGGGCGGCATGGCGGCAGGCGGCGGCAACCTGGCGGCGGCGGCGGCGCGGCGCGGAAAACTACTAGAATATCATATGCCGCATCTCTGGTGAGTATACAACAGCTCTTGTGGGAAATGTGGGAATATCAAATCAGTAGATGACAGTCTACACTTGGCGAATATATAAGTAGAGATGATGCAAATCTAGTGATCCGCTTACTACACTAATAATTCACCAACCCATATTGCTGATATGTTTAGATCAACGTAAAGATACTCAGTCTGACGAAAAATTATTCCTATTGTGTCTGTATACGATATTATTTATCACTATCGCTAAATCCAAGCCAGTCTTTGCTCCAGGGGTTAATTGAACCTCCCAGGATAATTAGAATAACGTGTTATATCAAATGGACAATTTCGTATTATCATAACTTTTTGGAGCAATAGCTTTATAATTGGCTATCAAGCAAAATCATGTGTTGTGCTATTTTGTCCTCCCCTCTCTCTCTCTCTCTCTCTCTCTCTCTCTCTCTCTCTCTCTCTCTCTCTGTAGATACCGTATGTTTTTTTTTATCAGACGTATTTATTCATAATTAGCCGATAGTCTGACAATGGACGTTTTACAATTCGTTTACTGTTGTAAGTCAAGGCCCTTTATGCCCTCTTGCCTGTACAATGATTTCGTTTTGCATCATTACGAGAGGTTATTATTTCGCGTGCGGTGTGACTAAGAATTTGGATTGTACATTTTGTATGTATATATGTAGATACCAAATGGGTGCATAAAAGTTATATTTCAATGTGGTATGGTATGTATGCCATGTAGTACAAAATGAGTACATATGAACTACAATTCAGTGTGATATGGTATATATGCCACGTAGTACAAAATGAGTGCATATGAACTGCATTTCATTGTGATATGGTATGTATGCCATGTAGTACAAAATGGGTGCATATGAATTACATTTCAGTGTGATATGTTGTGTATACAATGTAGCACAAAATGAGTGCATATAAACTACATTTTCAGACTTTAAATTTTATTAACTAACAACCGCAGTGTTTTTACGCCAGAGGCTAATGAGCGGATTCCTAGTGAGCCGCGAATGGATAAAATGCATTTTATATATAGGAAACCAGTGTTACCTACAACGGGACTGGCATTACTTGCTCAACACTCTTAGTGTTACTCCACATACTGATTGAAACTGGGGATAATTGTAAGACCTCACCGAAAATGTTATTTTCTTCTCGTCAAATGTTTAAAGATCTAGTCTCAACTCTTGGAAGCTTTACGAAATAATGTGGACTCAGTCTGAAGTGCTCGTTCAAGCCAATTAAATAAATGTCAAAACACGAAACTCTCATGGATGTGATACAGGCCTACACAGCTGGGTAATATGTCTAATTGTAAAGTGGGCCATTGATCCTGTGTGTTTTTTTTTATCTGTATACAGTTGGAGTTGGTGAAGTTCTTGGCGAAACGCAGAAATGAAATTACACGTCTTGTTATAGTTTATGCGCTTGCATTTGTCTTTGTACTAGAAAAGACTATCCCTTTAAATGAATGCGTCGAAGTGATGTGTAAGTCATACTTTTTCATCGCTATGGATCCTACTGTAATTAATGTATTGTTCGTTGATAAGTATTATGCAACTGAGTCATTTTTGAAGGAGATTGCTTCCTAGTTTGGATTATTGCCTCTTAATTGCTGAATAATACGACCGGGCGTTGAAGCTGAATAAAAATGTTTTTCGAAGAGCAGTCTATCCTATTTCAGAATAAATAGGAGTTAAGGGGTTCCTAAAAGAGAGCAAAACGTCTGTACCTAACCATTTAATTAAATCTATTCATCAATTTGGGCAAATGAGCGATAAACTAGCTTAGAGTGTAAACATTCATTCTAGTAGTATGTAATCTGGTTGTCTGAGATTTCCTTAATCAACAAATAAATGAAAAGGTGTAATGCTTTTGTTGCTTATTGCAAAACATACCTTCATGAACGTATGTAGCCTTCAAATGCTTCTCATGTAGACACTTAAATATAATTCCTTTTCTTGCCCAACGTAATCTAGTACAATATCAATAAGCTTTGATGTAATGTCATGTCCTAATTTGTAATAACTTCCAGTCTGTTGTAAGAAATGACAAGGCAGATAAACTCTTATAAACGCGCATAAGTTTCTTCTCTTTTACTGACGGAAGTGTATTAATTGTATTTCCTGCTGGCGTTTGTCATTTATTCACCTATCTGCATTGTGGTGTCTCCACTTGATAACATTCAAACAACACGACAGACAGTACATGACAACATTCAAACAACACAACCGTCAGTATTTGATGACATTCAAACAATACAACATCAGGACTTCATAAAATTCAGGCAATACAATCATAAAGCAAGGTGGTAGTTTTTATTATCGTAATGCTCACAAATAGGATTCCTATTTCTAGTGTTTTATTTACATTTCACAAAATATGATAACCATATTTTTGATTTCCTTGAACAAAGATACTCTGCTACGGAACCTATTTCGACTATGACTCAGTTCTAATATATTCAACTCCGCGTTTAGCATTTTCTTGTCAAAACCACAAGCTTTATGACACACGATATACTGCATTTCAAACTACTTACTATAGCACCCAGAAAAAAAATCTGATATCGTTGAAACAAAGTGAATGTTTTTGATCATTCAAATCTTTATTCTGAACTTTCTGAACCATTTTCTTAGTTGATTACTGAGAATGTCCTACTGTCTTAGATTTTAGCCTCACAGTGGGCACAAAAGTGACTCAAAAATTATTTTAGATAACAGTTTAAGAAATTTGATAAAAATGTCCGCTGGATCTGATGGTGGCATTACTACGTATACTATTTACATATAATCTCAAATGGGGCAATGGTAATCTTTCATGTGCACTCTCTTTTTCAGATTCTTACAAGAATCACTTACTGCAATATGGTTAACTCTATATGCCGAGCAAAAGTTTCAATAACTGCATCAGAAATTCACGTCAGAATAAGGAAATCCTATAACGTGAATGTCTCTGCTAGTTCACATAAAAACCTTTCTTTGCGTATCTTGAGATTCTCCGAAGATCACGTTTACGAATATTTTCTGACAGTGGAATGGTTACAACGGGCGTTCAGGAAGTACTGGCCAGTCAAAGGCAATTAAAATGATCGTTTCCATAGAATAAAAAGAAGCAAATGTAAGACGTTTCACGTATGATTAATGTTTGGGAGCATTATTATATGTTTTTGATGCACACTGGTGACGTAAGAAGAAATTATGTTTTTTCATACCCTTATTATACACTTGGCATTGATGAAGACATTCACTGCTAAAGTTAAAATCTAATCTACATCTGCATTTGTCCATTTCCTATTTCACTGACGCCTAATCTCCATCTCCAGACATAATCTGATTAATATTCACATTCTAAGATCACGCCAATCAGGATAATCTTCAGATTCTATAGACACGTTAATCAGGATAATCTTCATTCTATAATTACGTTAATCAGGACAATCTTAAGAATCTATAATCACGTTAATCTCTGTCTACATTCATAATATTGCGTGTAGTCTTTTGATTTCTATTCTATGCAATTTACATGATTTCTTTGGTTGTATTTGTTTTCATTAAGGTTTGGCTTTTAATAGGGGAATTTATACATCAGATGAAATACTCCTTAAAACTGCTGATTAACATTTCTTTTAGTACGTGGCCGTTGTCATTATATTTTTCTGTGTTCTAGTGTCATTATCTGTGATGCATGGACTCTTTAAAATTATTTCTTGCTTGTGTTTTCAGTCTTTTTATGATTGTTAGTCAAATCATTAAGAATTAAGCTAAAACACTGACTAAAGTTTGATTATTGTCCAGAAGCAATTAAATTGTGATAAATGACGTTAATGATTGAAAGAGATATAAAGATGAACTAAGACAAAATACATGTATGGGGACTGATCCCTCCATACGATCTGCATTTCCTTAGATGTTGATATATTAAGGCTGTATTTTAAAGCTACTCCGTGTTTTCCATCTTTTCATAAATACCTTAAATGCGTTAAACTCTACCGGCATTTATGACTGTGAATAAATCACGTGTAATAATCGTAACATTAAACCAACAATGCTATAACATAAGTGTAATAACCGTAACGTCACATAGACAATGCTACAATATACGTGTCATAATCGTAACGTTATATATACATTGATAAAACATATGTGTAATAATCGTAACGTTGCATAGACAATGATATAACATACTTGTAATTGTACGTGTAAGTGTAATAAACCGACAATGATTGCTTAAGTTCTAACTGAAACTACATAAAGTTGCATTACGAAAATTATTAAGCAATTTATACTTCATTTTTCAATATATTATGTGTGCCGATAGAAATTATCGATCAAATTGCCGGTCATTTAATTTCTTATTTCAGCTTTACGATTCTTTTACAAACAGAACACAAACAGTGCATCATAAACGCAAGAGAACGATCCAAAAAGACGAAAAGAAATAACTATGTGAGAACGACCAATAAATTTTCTAACTGAACGTTTTATAGAAATAAATAGCTAAATTACAAACCAATTAATTTTTTCGGATATGAAATGGATGAGATTTTAAATATTATCATGATCCTAATAATATTGTTTGAGTACGTTCCATTCAAGCTTTTAAACCTTACGAAGTCTTACAGTTTTGCCTGCTCTTTGACGTCATATGCGAAGCTTATGTGACAATGTAAAGATTTTAAATAACTTGAAAATTATACCGTAACATGGGAGACTTACTTCGAATTAAATTTAAAAATAATATTTTCTTGTGGGGATTTCACATTCATCCTTTCGGATAACAGTCGAAGAAGCAGCGAAATAAAGGTAGCCCAAAATTGGATATGATTTTTGTACTTGGGTCTCCCACACAAGAGGTGAAATCAAGGGTTTTAATTTGGAAAAGAGCGAATATGAGATGTATGTACTTATCTGTTTGCCTAAGGGCGTATATAAACACAATCCGTTTGAAACGTCTGCTCATTTGGTGAATGCATTTATTTATTTTATCTATCGGCAAACATTTCTTTAGTTAAATCTGTCCCGAGGTGTGTTCTAGTTATATTGGCTTTACCTATCTTGGAGTAAATAGCAACACTCTATGTAGTTTTCATAGAGGTGGCATACATACTCATGTCTTGTAGTAAAGAGCAACACCCTATGTTGTTTTCATAGGGGTGGTATACATAATAATTTTATATTTTGCCATGTCAATGTATACGATTGATGACTTATTCAAGACATTTGTTGAAATAATCAAAACAAGTAAACTGGAAAGGGATGCACCATTAACTAGATGTAAAGTATGACTGATCGAGTAATTGTAACAGTTTCCTAACCATATCAAGCATAGTGTCCATATAAAATAAAATAAAATGCATTTATTGGTTAACTTAGCCATGTACTAAATAAAGGAGCAAGTAGTCCCCTCCCCCGTCCTACAGCTCCTCCCCTACCGCCAATTGGCATGGTCAATAATGTCTTAAGCTCTACGTGTCAATCACTGTCAGTAGTTTTCAAGATTAACAGCCAATCAGATCACAATAAGAAGCAAGTGTTCTCCATGACACCCAAAACCAGACTGAAAAGAGAAGTAAACTCTCCATTTTATAGTAGAGCCTACCAAGATCTTTAAAGTACCAATATTATATTAACAACTCATTAACTAATATCTTATCAAACTCCAGGCGTGAGGCAGAGAATAACGACGATGGCACACAAAGAATCTATCGTATATCCTTAAAAGGGAGAAGAATGCCAGTTATTCCAGCAATAGAGCTTGCTGAAGGAAATGATTTTCAGAACATTACAGGAAGCGAGTCGTTAAAAGCTAATCTCCGGATTTCTGTAATATTTAAAGATCATTTAATTAGTTTTTTGGTGCACCCGTCACCATTCCAAACTAGAGACATATTGTGACTAACAGAAAAGTTAGCTGAACAGTTTGCGATGTGGAAAAAAATAAACAATTATTTTTCGCACAATACGCTAATGTTTTCATGTTTCTTTCATTGGAAAAGCTACATTGAAATATTGCTGCTTTTGTGGGATATTTTGGGATTTTGTCAGCAACATCAACCAATAAACATCAGGAACTGAATAGTACCATTGGCAAAACTTGTTATGGACAGGGCAGGTCCGATTATATAGGTGAACTAGGCGGTCGCCCAGGGAGCCAGGCTTTAAAGGGCGCCAAATTAGACGAAAGGAATGTTTTGTTAGGGTGGGTTGTGGTGTGCACCAATAGTATAGTACGGGCACCAGAAAACCATCGACAGGCCCTGATTATGAGAGGAATACATATTTGTGAAGGTCAAAATATATGGCAAAGTTTGAGATGTGACGACCTTATGCATTCTTGCAAGTCACATGTCAAATTGATCAACTATTTGCACAGTTTTCATTGACGTAAACAACTGAGTTTGAATAACATAATAGCCTGCAGTCCAGGAAGCATCAAATAATTAAAAAAGCATTGTAAACATGAAAGACTCATTCCAAGTCGGTCCTCTGGGCATTTGGCTGGTGTCATTTGCTTTATGCTGCTTGACTCATTCGCCATTCCGAAGAATATCCCTTCATTACCTTAACATTTTTCTGGCTTCACTTTTCCTTAATGTCTTCTACAATATCACAGTACGTTGATTAAGATTGTGTTTTGTCATCGAGAGGAAAACAAACTTCGTTAGACCATTTGCTAATGAAGGACGTCTATCAAAGTTAGATTGGAGACAAAAAACCCTATGGATACTTTAGAGGTAGGAGGTATCTGCCTGAAGGATCTTTTAAGCTTCTAGATTAGTACCACGTGGTTGGCATAGAGGACTGGTACAAGTCGACAATAGATTAAATCTTGGATAATGAAGCCTCATATTTAGATGATCTATGGACCGCTTTTATCGACAAGCCGTCTTACTTCCGATGCAAATTAATTTTCAGACATGTAATATTCATGTGGTTTGAGTCAAAGCATAAATTCCATGATCTGTTAGCATTTGTTTCAAATTGTGTGTTTCATGCAATCATTTGTTGTAAAAGTACCAAGCGTCTGGTCTTTCAGATGTCCACCGTGTGAAAGATTTGATGAAATAAATATAGTTATTTTGCTAACCCATGATTTGCACCTATGAAGAGTTAATATCAAATTACTCGAATTATTTGAGTTTTACACAGAAGGGCTAGTACTGTAGTATGAAAAGAATGTGTACATTGAAGAACTAAATTCTATCTTATTAGTCCAACACAGCCAAACCTTACTGCACTTTGATATCGTTGACAGCGAAACCGCGGCTGGCTTATCTAAAATGTAGATATGTGCTTGACGTCTGGATTATCTATCTATGTAAGATACATGTACTTGACAAAATATTTTGCAAGGATGAGGGACTGTAAAGCAATCTAGTGAAATGATTATTGACAATTTGACATTGTTAATTATAGTCGGAGAGACTATGATATGCATCATAAGATAGCATTTCAGTTAGTTGCATAGACGAAGCTAATGCATTTCTCGATATTAATATCCAACATTAAGTCACTGTCTTGTTTAAATTTCAGGACACTTTAATTATATTATAGCGCAAGATATCGATGCATTTCAGATTAACAATTATTTAAAAGTTGCAGCGGACACTACACAGGAAATATAAGTTTGTCCTAAGGTCGTCAACATAACCAAAAGTCTCATGTCCTTACAATAAACAACCAGAAATAGTCTTGTAACGAAATAAATTGATGTATGTATGCGCTTAAGAAAACTGTAAAGATCTCTAACCTTCCTTTATTTTAAAATTTAGAAAAATAATTGCGATTTGTACTGAAATATCTGAACTGTACAACGTGTATGTCGTCCTAAGCCATGCTAATCCGAACTGTACAACGTGTAGGTCGTCCTAAGCCATGCTAATCTGAACTGTACAACGTGTATGTCGTCCTAAGCCATGCTAATCTGAACTGTACAACGTGTAGGTCGTCCTAAGCCATACTAATCTGAACTGTACAACGTGTAGGTCGTCCTAAGCCATGCTAATCTGAGCTGTACAACGTGTAGGTCGTCCAAAGCAATGCTAATCTGAACTGTACAATGTGTAGGTCGTCCTAAACCATGCTAATTTGAACTGTACAACGTGTAGGTCGTCCTAAGCCATGCTGATCTGAACTGTACAATGTGTATGTCGTCCTAAGCCATGCTAATTTGAACTGTACAACGTGTATGTCGTCCTACGCCATGCTAATCTGAGCTGTACAACGTGTATGTCGCCTTACGCCATGCGAATTTGAACTGTACAATGTGTAGGTCGTCCTAAGCCATGCTAATCTGAACTGTACAATGTGCATGTTTTTCTCAGCAATATTTCTTATGAACACATGCATGACATTATTTATTGTTGATATTGATAACATTGATTAAATGTACAGCTTATACTGTGCTCAGCTGAAGTTTTTCTAACTATATTCACGTCAATTTAACATGTTTTTTTTTTTTTCTGTTGCACCCAATGAGAAACATTTCACCCCCTGCGTATGTGCATGCTCATTTCGTGGGAAAGTCTCAAGTTTTGTGTCATTTGGATGGTGGTATAAGATAAAGTATTACAGACAGACGCAACAGCAAAAACAAGTAGACAGTCAGACAGACAGGCGGACGGACAGGCGGACAGATGGCGCGACAGATGGATGATTGCAAAGTACCACTCAGACCTACTTAGGAAATAATAATCATTATAAACAACAAAATAAGTGTCTGTTACATGTAATAAAATGATTCGATTTTGGAACAATTGCGATTCAATAAAAATCATTTTGTTTCTCTGAAGCTTCCCTTGATTACAAAGAGAGTTTGCTTGTCTGAAGAACGGCACGAGCATGTACAGAAAGAATAAATGTGTAATTGATAATTGTTACGGTATGAGTCAGAGTTACAATCAGCATTTAAAAACTAAATAGAACACTTCTATATCTATCAGACATTCTGCATGTAAATATAAATAGAACCCTTCTATATCTCTCAGACAAACAGCGTTTAAAAATTAAATAAAACACTTCTATACCTCTCAGACAATCGGCGTCTAAAACTAAAATAAAACACGTCTATATCTATTAGTGAAAAAATGGTTTTTGAAACCTGGACAGATAGGTACTCATCCAGTTGTCAATGGCCATTGCGCTCTCTCTCTCTCTCTCTCTCTCTCTCTCTCTCTCTCTCTCTCTCTCTCTCTCTCTCTCACACACACACACACACACACACACGAACACACACCCACACCCACACACCCCCACATCTGCTGACCTTAAGTACCATGAATTTGAAAGGGTCAAGTGATTTTTTATTTTGATGGTTTGGAGAATCACGCAACGTAACATGTTCGACTTTTACTATTTTTACATTCTGTTTGTTATAGTACGCATACAAAATGTGATAATTATTTACAATTTATGCGCGTATAACAAGATTCAAACTGACACAAATAAAGTGAGAAATGAGAAGCAGGTCTTAGGGTGGGAGTATGAACTAATAGGTTTATAATGAAATGCATTAAAGCAAATCATTCTGTGTGAAATGTCACGAACTTGGTTGAACGTAGATGTAAAAAGATTAAAGCTCAACAGCTATTATCAGCCATTATAGTGTACATCTTCATTTAGAAACGTTTTGAAAACACTTGCCACCTCAGTCAAAGCTATGAAATATTGTTACAACATGCCTTTTTGTTGAATGATGCACTTTATATAACTATAATTTACATCATAAAACAACACTGAAAAGAAAGATTATGATCATATCTAATAATGCTATAAAACCAAAATCATTGTATTTGATACATTCAGATGTCACATTTGACCTGGAAGTGCTACAGGGTAAGGTGCTAGGTTCAAAAGTACAACATAAAGGATATACAGCAATTTGAGGTATATGATCTGTTCTTGGTCAGTACAACATGCATTTTGACCATAGAAATTAAAATAAGCACAGCGGAAACTGTATATTTTAAATAATTATATCTGCTAGAAGTACCTAGATTACAATATTAAAATTATAAATAAGTATAAAATGTGTTCAAGATAGAACAACCATTCACAGTAGTGTAGCAATGGGGATTTGAGATTGGATTGTCAATTCTGATCTTAAGATCTGAAAGCCCTTATAGATTCTACATCGCTTTTTTTTAACAGGAATTTATTTTGCACACGTGTGCATCGGTGAGTGTATCCCACGTGAGTCTGTGTGGAAACCCGCATCATGGGATGGGAGCTGCAGTGCTACAATATTGCAGGCAGGTCGATATACGCATTCATTAAAAGAGAATTTTCGTTGATTATCATATAATGCCATTAGAAACTACAGTCTGATACATATGGTATTGTGAAAGAATTCACGTCTACAGCTAATGTAGGAATTAATTACTATACCCATGGCGACCTTGTAATTTCTTAGAAAAGATTGAATCACTATGTAGCTTGAATGCGTCATATCGATTCGTAAAAGAGGTCCAATAATTGATATACGATTTGTCAAATACGTGTCAGGAAAATCATAATAAATTAGCTGGGTTAGAGAGTGAGTTAGAGCGAAAACGTGGCGACGAATGTAATAAAAGGTCAGAAACCTCATTGTACAAGGAAACTTTAAATCCCTGATGTGAACCGAGTTACCGGTGCGAGGGAGGTCAACCACGGACGGCCTTCAAGACAGTGAAACGCCCAGTGAAGTCAGTGAAATATTCGACGAAGACAGGAAAGGCAGTGAAGATGACACAGACAGTGAAGACAGCTAAGATATTCATGATCACCGTTAAGGGTAAATCAGTTAGAGAAATGCCCTTGGTATATACGTTAAAGAGGAAACAATGACAGGGCAAACGGAAGATAATCGCTTGCCGCTGGTAAGTCGCGTTTTTGCGTTGACCCTCTCTTATCAGTAAAACATTATCGGAAGAATATTTAAAAGATTATCATTTGACAAGAAATAATTATAACAAATTCTCGAAAACTACTGTGCATGGAATAAAATGACATACTGCATTACGAGAGGACCATTAAAGGAGGAATAAGTAATCCACTAAAAGAAAACAACATTCGTGTATATACACAGAAACATCAATTGCATCGGGACGCAGTCGATGCATAGGCATATTCTTTGGGAAGCATTAACGTTTCATTACGAATATTGCAAATCACACTTGCTGGCGTTACGTGTTGGCCCGGGTGCTCGACCATTTCTTAAATGCGTTATGAGAGTTAAGTCACGTAACCAGATTTGCCGACCATGTCACAGAGTAATATCATAATCCAATAATGTTCTCGAGAGAAAAGCGACCGATGTTGTCAAGGATCAATACAATTTCTATTTATAAAAATGTTTATTGATAAATAAGCAGTTAGACAAAGTTTCCATTAGAATAGGGTATGTCGACTATGAATCAACTTCGGCAATACACGGCAGGTATAATTACATTATATATGACTCACAGATAAGTCAGCGCTGGATGTAAGTCATTTCCCCCCAGGTAAACCAGAAGGGTTTTATCGAGAACGCCAACTGTAAATCGACGCAAACAATCCGCGCGAGAACGTGGATTAAGATAACCAAAGTTCCATAATTCAAGTTACACAAAGGCTGTCGTCATCTTCAAAATTACCGGTCCGTCATCCCAAGTGATGCAAGCCAAGTAGAGACGCCTTGATGCTTCACTTGAACTTAGTCTGAGAATTATATCAACCTTACAGCATGTTAGTGAAACAGTGTTACCGACCGGATTTAAGGTAAACATTTTTCTCAATGTGGAATTTACCATGCCTGGTTATTAACCATAAGCGGTTCTGTATCATCTATAGCCTCACAAACGTGGTTTCATAGCGGTGGGTGCATAATTTTAAACTATAGAGACACTGAGGCCATAAATCAACAGAGATTAAGCTGATCTCTATACATTTGAAAAATACTTGACATTCGGGATGGATGCGATCCAGATGTTTACGAATTAGGCGTCATTTTTCCCTTAGAAACTTTCCTGCGAATGAAGTTATATTCCAATACCTGCATACATTCCACTGAGTGCAGAAATAAATGTGTTAAGCGACGACAACCTGTGTTTCTAATGGACGTTATTATCCGCAATGCATCCCACATTCGATCGCACAGGCCAGCCTCAAAACTATAAACAGCACCTAGTCGAACTCAAGTTTGGTAACAGAGAATTTCCTGTAGAGGTTACTGACATCAATAGGTTTGAACGACTCAACTCTGATATCGCTGTTAATGTATTTACTTGGAACAAAGGCCTTCAGCGAGATTCAATCATCCAGAGTTTCCACGTAAATGTGGATTATAATTGATCCATTATGGATGAAAGATTTTATCGAATGGTTTACTGGCACAGCAAGCACAGAGACAAACATTACAAAGTCGACATTGCCTCCTTTTATTGAGCACGCAACGTTTGCTTGATGACCAGAACTTTTGCCTTTGTGGAATCCGGTAAAAGCTGCAGCGTATGATCATTCCAGATTGCAGAGTCTGATAACAATGTTATGAAATTCCCTGACAAAGAAAGATCCATGCAGGTTTAGCTATACTATTCACAGTGTGAGCCACCAATATTGTACCCAGGCAAGGACTTGGTTGAGGTGTTTATTAAATGCTTCGAGTTTAGAGCGAGATGGATCCGACAACAGCTCTCCTCGTCCGCGGACATGATTATGACCTGTTGTTATGTGCATTTAATTTACATTGTTTGCTGTATTTTTTTAATTCATTATATGCTGTGGGTTTTGTAAAACTGTATTTTGTAGCTGACCTTTTCAAGTTCATTGTCTACCTGACAAAAATCGTTAACATTTTATTTATTCTGTAAACAACAAAAAATACAGAGCGAATATTTTCTTTATGAGTGTGGTTTTAATATTATAATGATTATCAATTGAAGTAAACATATTTATCTTGGTCTGAGTCAATGACATTGTATTTACCATATTTTTTTATTATAATTTAGTAACATAATCTTTTAGAATGGAAGTTTCCAGTAAGTAATAGTCTCTTTTTTAAATGCGAATTGTGACCTAGGTCAAATATAGGCCTATATAATCTTCTTTACACGGACACTTATTTATTCATGCTATAAGATCTTGAAGCCGAATTAGTCTTACTATTGTGTTCTGTATTTAATTTGGGGTGGAATTTATTTATTCAAATTATTTATTCACTGGGAATACAAAGTGCTCATCTATAATATTCTTGGAAAGAGACATTAACTTGGAATTATAGTGACTCCAAACAAGGAAACCTTGGATAATACTGTGATTAAACAAAGATTGCTGGCACATCATTACAATTCAGGCCATTTGTACATCAGTTCATCATCAGTTGGAAATTATTTGGAATACCACTAAAGTTATTCAGAACATTCTTCGTTATTACTTGTGTTACTAATTCTAAAGTTATTTGGGATTTAATTCGCAATACCGTTAATTCTTTTTACATTTTCACATTTTATTCTAGGGAAAGAAATTGTTTGTTTATTTTTACAGAGCTTGTTCTCCTCACTCTTTTCTATTAATTTTAAGACCAAAGAGTCGTAATACCTATAATCGCATTCACGAGTTTTCCACAGCGACTCATTGTTGTATCTGTGGTGACCCCTTTGGGACGGATGATAAAGTATATAATCTCTGTCACATCACTGGCGCTTACAGAGGTGCCACACACAGCATATACAAACTACAGTTGCGAATTTGTCCCAGCAAAACAGGAATTCTGGTTGTGCTTCATCACCATTGCCGGTATGAGATCACTTGATCATGCAAGGAATCGCATTAACTGCAATAGTAAGTTTCATTCCATGGAAAAAAATACATAACGGTTCGGCCAGCTGCTCTCTGACATTCAGCAACATTTATTTGTCGAGCATGGTATTCATGGCCGATTTTTCATGGTGAGTCACAGTTTCGCTCGTGTAATAAACCCGCTCATGGATGGATAGGACCTTGCCCTCTAAACCAGTTATATTATGTATTATGATAAAATAATCTGTATCGATCGACAATAATGCAGCCGATGTCAGTGGGTAAGTTTAAGTGGATCAATCCCGCAGATGTCGACATCCAAAAAATACACTGGGGTTATTGAAGGAGACTAGGTAAACAATAATTAATTCTTGTTTTAAGTTCTGTCTGTGGATGCATTTACTGTTGTGTTTAAATTATTTATTGGAATCACAAAGTGACCATTAACTTTTTGTGCTTTGGGATTTTTGTGAATTCATTTAATGACATTACGGTATTGCGACTCTATGGTCTTAAACTAAACATTAGAAAAGAGTAAAACCATGAAGTTTTATTAAGTCAACAAATAATTTCATTCCATAGAATACATATTGAAAATTTAAAAGAACTTACAGTATTGTAAATCAAATCACAAATAGTCCAAAAAGACTTTTCTCCAGTCCTAAAGAATAAAGTTTTAATTAAATTCCAATGGTATTCCAAATAAGTTCCAACGCTGAAGGTGTTGATGTACCTGTAGTACCGAATTTACTAATCTAACAATGGCCTGAAATGTGATGATGTGCCAACAGTCTTTGATGAACCACAATAACGTAATCCAAGATATCTTTGTTTGAAATCACTATAATTTCAAAGTACTGTTTCTGTTTATTGAGCACCTTGTAATTCCAGAAAATACTGATTTGAATAAATAATTCCGGCCCAAATGAAATACTGAACACAAGAATAAGACTGAATCTTCTTTAAGATCATACAGCACGAATGAGTATATCTAGATAAACAGGATTATGAAGCCTTCTACATGACCTAGGTCACAACTAGCATTTTCTAAAAGAAACTATTACTTAAATGAAAACTTCCATTCTAAAAGATTCTGTTACTAAAATCATAATACAGAATGCGACAAACATCATGTAGGCAAGGTATTTTTATGGGAGAATTCCAATAACCATGACACAGACACAACTAAACATGTTTTCTTATATTGATAATGATCCTAATATTTAACCCACACTCATAGAGAAAATATTAGCTATGTATAATTTGTTCACCAAAACAAAAACATCATCAGCGTCTCTCGTCAGGAACACAGCGAACTTTATTTGGACAAGGTAAAGTACAAAATACAATTATCCATAGCATATAATCAACTAAAAAATCCTAACAAACAAAGCAAATTAAATATACACCGGATTATCTCATTCTGACACATCATGGTTATTGGTAGATCATCACATTCAAGATTATTAGAATTCATTTGGCACATTCTATAGTGTTTGGACTTGTCATAAAATATGTTGGCTTATTTGGGTTTTAAGTCACCATTCTGCAAAGTGTTTTAAATTTGTTTCTCCGTATTATCGGGAAATACATTGTTTTTAAAGTTTACCAAACTTGTTGGTTTCGCTTCTTGCTTTCACTTAGTTTAATAGTATATGTACTTCATTTTCTGTTTGGCGTGGAATTCCAACACTAATTTTTACGGCATTTCTCCTGTATTCTGCATTTCGTATAATTCATTTTATGCAAAGTGTATGGGTGTTGATGACGAAAATTTGCCAAAGGTTAAAACTATCTATTTTGAGTTTACAACCTCTATGGGGATTCATCGCCTTTCCTAGAGAGAACAGATAATATTCATGATACCAAAATACTCGACTGCAGATAAAGTTGAGACAATAAGAAAGACGCCGCCAAATAAATGATATCAGCAAAAGAGGACGAACTGAAGAACATACCCATTTGTAGGAGCGGCTAAAAACGACAAAAACGGCTGTACAGTATTAACAATTGTTACGTGATGGAAATTAAATAACGCTGTTGAAAAGCATCAAATTATATTAAAGTCAGATTTAATGATTAAACAGCAGCGTAAAACTGAATTAAAATTGGTCCTAAGAACATTGAACTGTTAGATGAAGAAATTATTTTTATTGAATTGTCGGGTTAATGAATTAAAAGTCGTCTTAATTATATTAAACTGTCATGTAAAAGTTCCAGTTATTTGTTCCAAGTATATCCAAGTATGTTGTTATCTCTTCACTATAAGCGTGATAACATGTATCCAGACACTGTATAATTAAAATTTAATAAAAAAACGCTAAGCGAGATTCTTACAATCGACAATTCAAATCTAACTGAGAAAACTATATCGACTATATGGTCTCCTTGATTTTATTTTTTTGTTTAATGGTGACAAATGCATCAATCGAATTTCTGAACAGGATTGGATTGCTGGTTGTTAAGACATATAGAAACAAAACATAATTGTATTTTCATTAACATCAAAATGTTTCGTAGTTAGACTAGAAATCATGCATTCACAAAGACGCCAAGAACAAACCCAAAATGTTCCTGAGAAGAGATACCTACCTGGCTAGAGTGGTGTTAGCAACAGCGTACCATATGTTGCCAACCTTTGTAAAATTTCATGCCAAGTTTTATATTGTGTCACCCTGATACATTATGGTTAGCGTAGTGTTCAATATGTATAAATGTTTTTGAAGCCTGACCTTTTTCTCAAAAGTACCTTGTTGTAATGTTGAAAAAACCCCAACAAACAAACAAACAAACAACACCTTCTCATTTGATCGCACACCCGGTGGTCTCAAAAAAGGAATATTGTTTAAACTATAGTAAAAACATACCTAATTGAGGTTTAAAGACAGATACTATCAAAGAAGAGAATAAGACAAAATCAACAAAGTAAATTCACAGTGATTATATATATATATATATATATATATATATATATATATATATATATATATATATATATAAGTTTACTATTCAGTCTTTCTCGAAAGTAGTACATTTAACTATGAAAGACGCTGCTCGATTTATGTATCGGTCACACGGCTCTGATTTGGCCATTATTAATCAATTTTTCAACATTTGTAGGCACTTAACCCAAATAAAATAAGGACTTGGTTTGACAACGGTTCATTCTATGTTCTCATTGAATTTCGAGCTAGAATCCTATCCAGATTTTGTTTATATTTTTCAAAGGATGTATACAAAATAATCAATACTATCTTCTTTTCACTTTGGTACATGGATATATTGGATCAAATAATGCATTACTTCCACAAAGAATTCATTCATGATATAAGCTACAACTGTCATGGGACGGTATGGAAAATGAGTCTAAAAGCTAATCACCGGCTGAAAATCTTTGAGGCCCTCTGTTAGACTACATTAGCATCGTGAAGTAGGAAAATTGATTGTCCACTCACGTACGGCAGGGTTTCTCCATACTTCCATGTTAACTGGGATGCAAAAATCAATGTCTTTTTTAGGTACCGACTTTACATTAGTAGTGCGAGTTTTAAACAGAATGCTTTGTGTAAATATTTTCTATTTTCCCTAAATCATATATACCAGTTGACAGCAGTTTCCTTGCTCTTTCTTTTTCGACACCTGTATTAGGTACATTGCATCGGAATCACTCGGCTGCGCAACTACGAGTCCCGTCTTATCAGGTTCATTGGATATGTATTTATTTTGGTGTAAAACCCCGTTGTATCCTTTCAAGGTTCGACACTCGAAAATGTGACAGATCTCTGACCCTGTGGGATTTGTCGTATTTACGGCTTCAGCCCACTGCTTGGTAGTTCACACGGTCTTTGACAGCATAACTGTTGCAAGTGGTCCAGTGGATTTTGTTCTGAGTGATCGACTGGGTCGTATTCTGAGTCGCCAATTGGACCGTGTCCTGTGTCGCCAGTTGGACCGTATTCTGTGTATCCAACTCGACCGTGTTCTGTGTCGGTCACAAATTGGACCTTGTTCTATGTTTCCAACTGGACCGTGTTCTGTATCGCCAACAGGACCGGTCTCTGTCACCAACTGGACCGTGTCCTGTGTCGCCAATTGGACCGTGTTCTGTGTCGCCAACTGGACCGTATTTTAAGTCGCTGACTTTTCGTTATACGAATCGTCGACTTCATCGAGGACTAGGTTGATGACTAAATCGTGGCCGGAGTCGTTGCTCTTTCAAGCTCGACAGAAAGGGGAACAGAGATGGAGTAATTAGAGAAGATGGCTATTCAATAACAATTTGAATTCTTGGAAGATACTGGTTTACAAAATCTACATGCAGTCTTAATGGGCCTTGAAGATTCGTTGTTCTGGTCGACGAAAGACCTAATCATTAACCTTTCGAGATCAGTAATTATCCTATTAGGCGATCTAAGGTAGCATCGTTATATGCATGATGACAGTAGTTTGTGTCATAGTTATATGTATGAGGACTGTAGGTTGTGTCGTAGTTATATCTATGAGGACTGTAGTTTATGTCATCGTTATATGTATGAGGACTGTAGTTTGTGTCATCGTCATATGTATGAGGACTGTAGTTTGTGTCATGGTTATATGTATGAGGACTGTAGTTTGTGTCATCGTTATATGTATGAGGACTGTAGTTTGTGTCATCGTCATATGTATGAGGACTGTAGTTTGTGTCATGGTTATATGTAATAAAACTGTTTTGTGTCATTTTTATATGTATGAGGACTGTAGTTTGTGTCATCGTTATATGTAATAAAACTGTTTTGTGTCATTTTTATATGTATGAGGACTGTAGTTTGTGTCATCGTTATATGTAATAAAACTGTTTTGTGTCATTTTTATATGTATGTGGACTGTAGCTGAATATTCACGCCATCAGAATTTCTACATTTTACTTTTGTTGTATCTCAGTTATTTGCAACACATTACAAAGCAACGAATGTCAGGTGAACTCACTTGTGAAAAAACATTGCATCTATCTGCTATCTGTCGTTAGGACGGTGTCTGCCGACTAAATGTTTTAACGACTTAGATGTATTTGTTTTATTTTCTAGCGTAACAGTTAAGTTTTACATATATTTATAAAGAAGTGCAGTCTAGTGGTAACACGTTAGCATCAATTATTTTATCTATCTATCTATTTAAACGTACATTAAATAGGCAGCAGCATAATCGACAATACAAGTAAATTTATGGCTAGTATACCATCTCTCTCTCTCTCTCTCTCTCTCTCTCTCTCTCTCTCTCTCTCTCTCTCTCTCTCTCTCTCTCTCTTGGACGGTGGCTGGTCAGTCAGCATAACAGTATTGCCTCAGTTTTCCTCTATGTCTCTCCGACACAACGAGCGTAGCTGATTTTCGCTTGTGGAATACAACGATGTCTCTGGACCTATGGACCTATGACTGATGGTGAAATTTACAGAAAATCCAACCAACGGAAAGGGGAGAGAGAGAGAGAGAGAGAGAGAGAGAGAGAGAGAGAGAGAGAGAGAGAGAGAGAGAGAGTGGAATGAAACAGCTGTATGATCAGTATGAATGTTAATTAAAGCATAATCATGATTTAGACCAACCGTAAATAACTTTAAATAATTGAATTACGTTGTGTTGTATTGTCATTTAGCCTAAGTTATTTTCCCCACTAATGTCAGTATATTGAAGGAAATGAAATAACGTTTGTAACCCTGTCTCTTGCATCATCAGATAGTGTTATAATTCCAATATACAATGACAAGTCTCCCAAACATTGAAATCTCTCTCTCT